>PVLD010009390.1:0-77297 GCA_004027595.1 Dinomys branickii
TATAATACCATTTCTCGGTTTACTGACTGGATATTGATAACAAGACCGATTTGCAAGCAATTCTGTCTGGGACAAACCAGTGCGATACTCCAGTCTTCACCCACACTCAGAAGAGAAAGTGCTGAGCCCCCACCCCATCTGCTGAGTCACCGAGAGAGTGATTCACTCCCACTGCCAAGGGCAGACCAGATTTTAAAAAATAGACCAGAGGAAGGGAAAGAAAGGGCTCTCTAATGAATGGGCAAACAGCCCTAGCCACAGCTAAAATCAATGAAGCAAAAATAGATGGCATTTGAGAAAGCCAGCCCGAAGTCCTGCTGGGCAGAAAGCCTCACATCTCCTCCAGTTTCCCAAGGTCATCTCCAGTCCCGCTTCTACCTACAGCCTACCGCTGCAGCTCCAGGGATGTTGGGGAGTCACCCAGTAGAAGCCACATGGGATACACAGAACCCACGGCAACCTTGCTATCTTTACACCTTCCTTATGTTTAATGAGGTGCGATAGGATGGGATCCAGGTTAGTTAAGGCACAAATGCAACTTAAAAGGGCTAAATTTAGAACTTAGTGTCAAGTTGGTCCTGTTCTGGGTGCTTTGCCTTCCGGGTCTTCCACACCCTCTCATAGGTTGAACAGCCTCATTTCTTTTCCTGAGATCAGTCTACATTATCAGCATCTATTTTCTCTTCACCATGGCCCAGCCTGTCTCTCGGGACCCCAAATCTGCCTAAATAGGATAGAAAGGGGAAAATACAACTAACTAACAACACATTCTGGTGATACTTGGCTAAGGAACTAGTTTGTCTGGTTTGCCTGATACTAAACCGTGTTGAAGTCACAGCGGGCAGGGGTGCAGCTGGCCACCTCCATGGCTACCCATGACCTGCTCTTTGCCTCGCTTGTCCATTGTTGGTCCTTCTAGATAGGCTGGTCTCCTGTGGCCCCAGCCTGTGTGTGCTGGCACCAGCCACACATCTGCTCATGCATGCACACACACTTGCTAGCAAATGGTGGCCAAGCACCCACTTTGTGCTCATGTGGGTGCTTGGCCACTGGCTTTCTCAAATGCCTTCTAGACACCAGAGCTCCCAGTGGTAGGCACAGCAATGAGGCCTTGTCTCTCATTAAGCTGATGTTCTACTAAACGAGAGAAACAAATACATAAACAGATCAGGTGGTAATGAGAGTCTAGCTAATAGTAAGGAGATGCAAATGACTAAGGGCTTCCTGTAGAAGGACTTATCTCCAAACACCAAGGTTTCCGTGACTGCTTCCCCGACCTCATCCTTTCCTTAGTAAATCAGCATAGGCTCCTACAGACCCAGGGACAAGCCCAGAGAAGGCAGTTTCCATTGTCTCATTCTTTCTCAGGGGTGGGTGGGAAGAGAGTCCTGAGGCTCTCCCACTGTGGCTGCAGCTGGTGTGCAAAGGGGCTGGGGTCAGGAGCTAGAGGTCATCTCCCTGTCACAGGTTGCTGCAGCACATGAGAATGAGGCCTTGCCTCACAGATGCAGCCGGAAGCAGGACAGGCAAGGGAGCTTCTCTGATAGCACCTGCCAGGCACCACGCACCTGTGTCCCATCCTGCTTGTGTTCTAAAAATGAAAGTGCATGGAAAGATGGACACTGTCATTGACTCTCTAAACTCCTGCTTCACCCAGGTGTGGCTGTACTTGAATCAACTTGGGACAGAGGATTTCTGAAGTCTCTCTACCCTGTATTGTGTTGCAGCCTATGGCTCCCAATGAAGGGAGCGTGACCCTGCTTAGATTCCAAGGTCAGGGGAGATCAGGTGCTGTCAGGGTAGTATGGCCTTCGATGATGTAGCCTGTGGGAGGTGGCAGGAATCCCGCTATCTCTGCACTGGGAGATCTAGCAGGACCGTTGTCATCATGAGAGTCATCGTTTACCCATCACCTATCATGTGACAGAGAACTGCGCATGAATTATCTTGTATTTCATAAGCAACCTTCAAGTGGAGGGTTCAGTTACAGGGAAACTTAGATCAAGGGGGTTAAGTCACTCACTGGGTGGCACACTGCAGGTAGCAGCTCTGAGACCAGGGCTCAGGCTTCCTTCACTCCAAAGCTTTGTCTTTCTACGTCGTAGTGCTCGCTTCGGCAGCACATATACTAAAATTGGAATGATACAGAGAAGATTAGCATATCCTTCTACGTCATAGCACAAGTTGAGTTTTAATGAAAATGAGAGCAGGGAAACAATTCTTAACCTTTGCTAAAAGAAATTGAAGCTGTGAGACTGTTAATAGGGTACTGGGGTGCCCAGGGGTCCCTTCCAGGCTCTTGTTGTACTGTTCAAAGAACTGGGCAAGCAAAAAATGTAGAGGTTTGACATTTATTAAAGTGATTCAAGGTAAGAAAAGTAGGGAAAAGAAGCATATGGGAAAGAAGTGCTCTGTGCATGCGTGTGAGCCCGCTAACACAGGAAAGAAGTATGCCCTGCACGGTGCAGCGCAGGCCAGAGGAAAAGCTCACAGTGACCTCGAGTCTAGTTAGCAATGGTCTCTTACATCCGAATTCTGATGTCAGATCTAGGCCTTCCTATCAAAAACCTGCTTGATCTTGTGCCAGAAGAATTGGAGATAGCATTCTCTGATTGGGATCAGGTACAGGGATCAGAAGCTGTTCTGCCTGTGTGGCCTGGTCATGACTGACAGGTCAGGCCTGCTTGCACAGCTGGTTTGCCAGGCCCTAATCTCCTGCCTCAAGACCACATTGTCCTAGCCTCCTGTGAGTTGTCCACTTGGACATTGGCACTGAGTCACCCCAAGCTATGAACACTGACCAAGCCCCAAATAGAATGACCTTGATGTCCTAGCTGGGATATTAAAATCCTGTCATGAGCTCAACAGAGGGAAGACGTCAGCAGATGTCACTTGTTCCCCAGGTAGGTGGTGAATGGCTAAGGTAGCAATATTGTTGTTCACACTCTGTCTTAGTTACTTTCTCATTACTGGGACAAAATACCCAACACCCACAAGTTAAAGGAGAGGTTTATTTTGGCTCACACTTTGTAGAGGTTTCAGTTCATAATCAGCTGTTTCCAAGGCAGGGTGGCATGGCAGAGGCAAAACAATTCATGGAATGGTAGGCAGGAAGCAGAAAGGAATCAAGCAAGGAGGATCTATACATATATCCTTCCAAGCCACGCCCACAGTGACCCACTCCTCTGACGGGGCTTCCCCTCCCCAAATCACACCCAGCTATGAACACAGCAGTGGACTAATCCTGAGATGAGTCTCACACATCCATGATCCAGTCACCTTCCAAAAGCCCTACCTATGAGTGTATGGGGCTTTAGGAGGCATTTTAGATATAAATCATAACACATACACTCAGGATTGGGGGTGAGGGTGTCTGTGGTTCTACTGGGAGGAAGCTTGATTAGAATGTGAGCAATTCCTCCTATGACACTACCCTGTGTCAGGCACATTTTTTTTTTTTTGATGTATTAACTGTGTCTTCAGGAGCCATTTCTTACATGTTCTTGTGAACTTTGACAGAGCACTTTGCCCATAGCAAACCACAGTGAACATGTGAATGAATATAGCATGGGCTTCTTAGTTTATACATGCTCATATTAGGACTTACAACAACTCTCAATTTATAAATGATAGTAACTTTAATAGACATTATAAAATAATGAACTGAAGGGTGGCCTACAAATGAAGGGAAATGTAACTTGTGCGAGATGATTCAGAAGGGGTGCTTCACATGAGAGGAAA
The DNA here is from genome assembly GCA_004027595.1 of Dinomys branickii. Lineage (NCBI taxonomy): Eukaryota > Metazoa > Chordata > Mammalia > Rodentia > Dinomyidae > Dinomys > Dinomys branickii. The sequence goes on from PVLD010009390.1 coordinate 3,742, forward strand.
ACTCTTTAAGGAGAAGTGGGGATGGATGTAAAAGTTATCAACCATCCACCGACCTTGACCATGATAACTTAGCTGATGTAAGATTTTAACCTAAGGTTTTGTATGGAGCAAATTCTGACTCCCAAGAATACCCAAAGATAGAAATGGAGGTCCATACACAGAGCCAGGTGTTCAGTTCACTTCAGCTTCGGAGAGAAAGTCTCTTTAAGGACAGCCAGCCTCCATGAAGGAGAGTCCCAAAGCTGTGGTCACTCAGCTGCATCACCTGCTAGCTGGCTTCACACAACTTACTTGAAACTGAATATATAGTAAATGGTACCAAATGGGACTCTGATATAGCACTTGAAACACTGACTGGGTTTGAAAACATGTTGACATCCACTTTTCCATGGAGGCACCTGTTCTTTATTCCCTCCTAAGAGTCCCAGTAGGTGAGGCTCCTCTTTGATTATTATTATGGTTTATATTTAGAATTTTCCCCAAAAAGGTTGTGTAGTCCAGAAGTGAGGTGTTTAGAAGGCTTATGGGTGTGCTATTGCTGACTTGCTGTTAGGAGGCAGGGCCTGGTTGACGGTAGTCCCTTGGAGGCATGACGTGGAAAGGTATACAGTACAGTATCTCCCTCCCACTTCCTCCCTTCTCTCTCTGCTTCCTGACCACCGTGACGTGAGCAGCCATCCACCAGCCCACACCCTTCCACCACGCCATTTCTGCCTTGGAGCCAGCTCACCAGATCCTGTGACCATGAGCAAAAATAACCTTCCCCTCCTATAAGTTGTGGGTATTGGGTATTTTGTCTCACTGACGAAAAGTGACTGAGACAATTATTAATTGGTTTACTGAGTGTTTTCTCCTACTATAGTAACGGCTTCTGTATTTGAGTACCAACTAGACATCAATATCGTGCCACACAGGTGTCTTCTCTGGCATTTTGCAGATGATGAAACGGATCATTCTAATTTCAAGGCTTTGTTTTCTTCAACTCAACCTTGCACAGGCCTTCATATTCAGCTTAGACCATTGCTGTGAGCTGTCAGCTTCCACTGAATAGTGGGTTCAGGGTCTGAATAACTGAGGATGACGTTAGGAAACACGGATTCAGGTCTTTAAAGGAGGAGGATGCTAACAAGTGAACTAAGCAGAATGTGCAGGACTTCAAAGCCTCTCTGAATAAGGCTAACACGAAATCGCCACCTATTCATTGCAGTACAATGGAGGGGCTTCAGACATGGTGGGGCAGTTAGGGTATGGGCTCAGATAGGGGAAATCTTCTTGTCTTGTAAATAGGACTAAAAAAAGACTAAAGGTCACTCCTAAGGGTCACTGTCCTTGTCTGTTGGCCATTACCAGTTTAATAGAGTCCTCTAGAGAAAACTGTGAATTTGGTGGTTGATTAATTGAGAACCTCTGGGCATTTTTGGATGTGATCACTGCCTTTTTTTTTTTTTTTTTCTTTTTTTGGAACCAGGAATCTAACTCAGGACCTCACACTTGCCAGGCAGGCACTGTGCTGCTGACCTATATCTCTGGCCCCCTATCATTGCCTTCTCATGGTGAAACTGAAAATTATCTCATAAGGGCACTTCCACTGAGGAAAAGCTAAGCTCCTTGGAAGCAAGAAATCAGACATTTTAGAGAACAAAGGCCTAAGAATGACCATGAGCAGATTAGTGTGGGGTCAGGGGAGAGCCTGGCTGCCCTCTGTGGGTGTTTACCTGTTGGCTGAATGAGCTATGAGGTCACACTTCAGGGAAGCTGCAGATTGGGTGGAGGGGCACCCCAGGTGGCAGTGTCCAAAGGTAAGAGAACATATGGCCTGGGGAGAGGTGCCACAGGCAGTGTGCTGGGCTCTTCCACAACAGCAGTAACCACACTGGAAATTCTTTTAAGGGGGGCGCCGTGGTCTGGCCAGTGGAAGGTGGTTGTGGAGCTCAGGTAGAGCCATGATCCATAGAAATGTGTCTTGTTTCAGTCATCTGATCTAGCAGGGATGCTTCAGCACCCTCAAGACCAGAGCTGTGGCACGCAGCGAGGTGCTCTAGTGCATCGCTGTCCCTAGACACAGACATTTACATTAACTTCTACACATAACTGTGTGTGCCTAGAAAGCACAGAAACTGGACACACTCTTCTGTTCCCCAAGATGATCACCTATACCTCTTAATCCGGATCAACTACGAACCTGTCCGGGCAGTTCTGGTCCTCCCCTCCTAACAAGAAGAAATAGTGACCTTTGTGCTCACTTACTTGCTATTCCCACGTGGAGGTCTAGTGGTGTCCCAGGCCTCACGCGCACAGCCATTGGTTCTGCTTCTCTCCAACCTGTTCTCTCCCCAGTATTCTCTGTCCCCGTCGAATGGCTCCACCATTTGGCCATTTGCTCAGGCCCCAGTTTTGAAGGCTGCTCAACTCCTCTCTCTCTCTCACGGCCCAAATCTCACTCACTAGTAAGTCCCGGAGGCTTCACTTTCAGAACGTGTGCATGTTGCTCATCACCCTGCCCCTGGCTGGAGGACTAATAGAACCTCCTGGCAGTCTCCAGCGCTCATGAGTGCCTCCCAGCAGTCAGTTCACCACACTGTGGAAAAGCACTGCGTCTCCGGCCCTCCTGAGTAGAACTCTCAGTCAAGCTCTGCTCGGTCTGCCCCTGACTTTCATTTCCCGCTGCTCCTCCCCTTTCTTACTCTACCGGGGCTGCTCAGTTGTTATACTTGCGCTGAAGATCTACACTCCTGCCCCGGGGCTCCTGTACATGTGTCCCACGGCATGGGGGTGCACGTTACCCCAGAAACACCAGGGCTGCCCCCCTCACTTTATTTAGGTCTCCGTTCAGATGTTCTCTCTTCAGAGAAGCTTTGTTTCACCCGCATGAAACCGGCCGTCCTTGCACGCTCTATCAGAGTGTGAAGTCACGCTGCTCTGTGCTCCTCCTCACACTTTTCACCACTTAACATTATTTTATCATTTTCTCTTTTTTATTCTCATCTCTCCCACTAGACTCTAAGCTCCCTAAAGACAGGTGCTTTCAAATATTTTGCCACCCACTGTATCTCTGGACAGTTGGTGCGCTGCATATTCTCAGTAACTGCTTGAACAATGAATGAATGAATGAATGAACGAAACGGCCCTAGCCACACTTTTCCTTCTGGCTGTGGTAGGCCTGTGCTCATGAGCTCAGAACTTCCTGAAAAAACAGACCTCTCCGAGCTACCTGAGGAGCCGGGTCCCTACTACTAAGTTCATACCTCTGTCCAACTTTCCCACCTCCATCCAATGAAGGCCCTCTGGATCTCTGCCCAGTGCTCTGAAAAGGCCGGCAGGCTCCCCTCCTAGAGTCTCAGCTCCTCATTTGGACTTCTCGGTCTGGTCAGCTCCCCCAAGTTTCTCTTTGTCCTACAGAGACATGGAAATTGCTGGTAATGAGGAGGAAGAGGGTTGGCATGGAGCAGCAAGGGGAAGGAAGGGTGAAGGAGAGACCTTGTCTGGTTGGCATTTTCTATAAATCTCTTAAGATTTCTCCTCTCTGCAGCAATGACCATAGAGCCAGGTCTTAGCTCCCTCCCTGGGGTATATGGAGGTCCTTGATGGTGTCCTTTGGCTCTCCAGGTCTTCTTCACTCTCCATGTTCCCCCTTTTATGTGAAATGTGGTTCACGATGAAAGTGAGGCCACCAGAGTCTATTTTCTTTTTCTTTAGGTGATACCAGATATGGTTTTGAGTGAATCCAGCAAGGTAGTAATTTGGAGAAATGGAATCAACTCTAGAATCCAGATCACCTATTTTCTCATTTGATCAATCAGGAAAGAGAGGGGCCATGACTCTAAATAACTTACCCACGGTCATAGAACGGGTGGGGACAATGCTAAGGGCTGGAATCTACACTGTGGTCCAGTATAGTTCTGCTGGACCACTTGTTCCTTGACAAAGAAATCCAATTCCCAAAATGCACATGGGTTCATTTAATCTTGTAAATAATTGCACTAAATTATTGGGCCTACAAACATATCTCACTTGCTTAAAATTGTTGCATAAGGTCTGCCACATTTATCCTAAATTATCACCCTCTTCCTCTCTCCTTCATGGCTGCCACATTTTCAAATCCAAAATCCTCAAAGCTTTCAAATTCAACTGATCCAAAACTTATGAACAATATCTTTTCCTTTTTTCTGTCTTAATGGAAAAGATTTCTTTGAAAGATCTCAGCAGTAAGTTCTTCATAGCGGGAAGTGTAGAGCTTCAAAACCCAGCTCTAGGCTAAAGAGAAAATTGCATAGTCTAGCTAGGCTAGAGGGTCCGGTGTGACATGTCACCAGCCTCAGGGTGAGAGTTTATTTCTGCCCCTGGGGTGAGCGCCTCCTCCTTCATCTGCAGCCTCTGGGATGGGTGACCCAGGGGAGCTGCAATTGCCTTAAAAGCTCTTGTTCTCCACCTGAGAAACTTTCTCCCCCAGCAGCACATGAAGTGGCCATTTAACAGATGGTATCACATGACTTCACCTCTGTGAAGTCAGTAATGAATTGTACTCCTGGAAGATCTATATTTCAGTGTTACGTTATTTACATCTTCAATTTACTAATCCTGTTAAGAATATTCCCTCCAGGAGGAGAATAAAGGTGAAACAACAACAACTTAAAAGCAAGACAAATAGGCAACTCTGAAGAAAAAAACATGTCATTCAAAGGCCTGCTGCTTCCCTCAGGCCCAGCTTGTACATCACCTGTGTGCGATTTGGATGTCTGACTCAGTGCAGATAGGGAGCATCTGCTGCCCGCAACGTCTTCTGAATATTCTCAAAGATCCCATGAGATCCCAGCTGGAGCAATCTCTTTCAGGAAAGCTGCAGCCACACATTTTTTAAAATCCAGTTATATCAAATTCAATAAAAATGTTGAAAGCACAAAACATGTTTAGAAAACATACCAGTGGAAGAGCCCAGCAGATGTGGGTGTTTGGTCAGCTGACTGGTGGTAATGAGCAGACAATGGGATAAATATTGATCTGCTCATATCAGCCACAATGAATGCTATGGCCTTCGCTGGAGCCCGAGGTCCGGCATGCTGTGAGCTCAGGATGAATGCTAGGCCATGAGTTCTCCTTGCTGTGCCATCACCTGCTTCAGAGAATGCTATTCATCCTCGGGGATCAGTTGTCACACTGCCTCTTCCATTAAAGTTGACTGTGTCTATGAGTTGTTTAAACTCCTGTCAAATTTGATTAGCTTTATTTTCCCTAATGTTTTTAATCCTGTGCCTATTTCAAGATACTTGCTGGCTTGTTAGCTCTACAGGGACTGATATTTTTATTCACCTTTTTTCTATCCCACAGGATACCCCACACTGTGAGTTGCACCTAGTAGGGATACAGTGAATAAGTGATGCAATCCTAGAACTTGACAGTTTCTGTATGTTTTTGGTGGTAGTTTAATGTTTGAGTCCTAACTCCTGTGTTGTAACATCTGAGACAGGAGGAAGGCACTATAAACCAGATATGCCTTTGGAAAGGGAAATTCTTCTACTGTCTTGCCTTCATGCTTTATTTAGCCTTCTTGCATTTTGAGACAATAGAAAGGATCTTGGTTAATAAAAAAAAATCAAGGCGTGTGTAGGATGAATACATAAGTTTCCAAAATTATAATTTTTAACCCATAGATGAATAATAATTTCTATTCTGACTACCCCATGGGGCTATAGTGAGGCTCAAATAAGATAATGTGCCTGTGAGAGCTCTTTGCTAGGAGGAAAGCATGATATGGGTGTGAGGTATTATTATCCCTTTAATCTTTCTAGTCTCATAATGGAGAAAAATTTCCAAAGACAATTTGGGAGCCCATTTCAGTCTCCCAGCTGCCTCTTGCTACATGATGTCCATGACAATTAAATGCTGCAGAAGACTCTGGCTGAATCCAAATAAACAGCAGTGTGAAATAAATTTGTCAACCCTCTAGCTTAGCTAAGGACAGGCAGAATTCCCCTTCAGGATTCCAGGACTCATCCTTTAGCTGGGATGCCAATTGCCATAGGGATATCACTAATGCCATTCTGGGCAAGATCTTTATTTCACGAATTCAAGTTTCTGCTCTTCACCCAGGGCGTACTACAGAAGGGTGTGGCTGTTCCCCATGAGGGTGGAATGCAGAGCCCCAGAAGGGGATGCAGGAGCTCTGCTCAGCCTTCCCACCCCGTTAGAAATGAAGAACTCATTCCGCAACCTGCTGGGAGTGATAGTAGCCAATTGCTCTAAGTTGAGTCAGAGCACTGTCCTCAGCCTGAGAAGATCCCCTCACTCGGAGCCTCTTCCCCATATCCAGTGACTGGTAGTGGTGTGGAGGGGTGGCATAAGGCCTAGTTACCATGTCCTTGACTTTGAAGGGCCATCCCAGCTCCCTCATAGGATAAGCTGAGGTCTCTGGTATAACTGTATCGTTGCTCACTTCTCGTTTTGCTCAGGCTTGTGTTCCTTGCTCCTCCCAGAGGTTGTCCTTGGAAATTCTAATGAAATTCCCAAGTACTGACCTCTGAGGACATCTACGTCGACACCTCTCAAACAGCTTTACTATGAAAGGGTCACTGGCCTGCAAGGATAGCAATGCTCTCAGCTCTTGGAGATGCTAGGTAAGTCCCACATTAGTCCATGTCCCCAAGCCAGCTGGCTTGCTGTAAGCAGCAGTCTCCATTTACAAAAATCCCAGGGACAGGGAGGAGGATGCTTGGCAAGTCTGGGACTAGAGCAGAAGGGCCTGGTACCCGGAAGCGTTATGCCTGTCTTGCTTTAACATCCCAAGGGAACATCTCTGATTTCTAGAAATGGTGATTAACACACTCTGTATTCTGCATAAAAACACTTTGAGATGAGAACATCTCCAGCTGCTGGACTGAGATCAGAGTCCTTCATTCCCATCCAGGTGACAGCACATCCTTGGCATTTGCATTGGTTTCTGATAACTCTCTCAGGCCTGGCCGGCTAAGCACTTATACTTGTATCATCTGCATAAAAAGTCACGCTCAAGGGTTCTCAGAGGACAGTCACAGATACAGATAGGAAAGCCATTCCTTGATACCACTCTGCCAGCTCTGCTGTCTGTGCAGATATTCTCAGAGATTCTGTCACTTTTTCTGTATTTCCAGGTTCTACAAAATAACCTTAATAACTGCAGTAATGGAAACCCTCACTTTCATTCAACTGAAGGCCCTGAGCTGAAATTTTAGGCCCCACTCTTTCCATCGTGTGCCTAGGGGAGAGAAATTAAAGAGCCTAGAGCTATAGCTAGTACCAAACTCTCTCAGCTCTTAGTCTGTATCTGAAACCTTAGTTGTAATAACTTCCCCTTGCTTTGTTTCACTGGGCCGTGTCCTTAACCTGTGTCCCATTACCAACTATTCCCAACCTGGCTATAGTTCCAAAGGCTTCAGTAAGTCCAAGGATAGGTAGCTCTGCGTCCTGTACCCTCCAATGGTCAAGGTCTCATTTATGAACCTAAATTCTTAAAGATGGGTGTTGGCTTCTACCTGGTAAGACTCTTTCTTGGAGCCTAATTGTTCCTGCTTACCCCTTCCCCCTTCCTCTTGGATCTGCTGGAATCCTGGCTGTTCTCAGATCAAGGTAGGTGGCATTTCAGCTATGCTTCTTTTTTGTCAGCCACAGATCAGAAACGGCAAGATGGGACTCCAAGATTGGCCAGCAAGGATAGCAATGTTCTCAGTTCTTGGAGATGCTAGGTAAGTCCCACATCAGTTGTGCATCCAAACCAGCTGGCTTGCTGTAAGCAGCATTCTCCATGTACAAAAACCCCAGGGGTAGGGAGGAGAATGGTTGTTAGCTACAGTTAGCTCAATTGTTTGAGCATCACTTGCCTGAGGACAAAGTCAGGGAATCAACCAACAACCCCCTCAAATTCAGAGCTCTCCTTTTCTTATGTTAAATAAGAACAACTCAAAGTTGAATATTTATAAGATTTTCTCCCTAATGCAAAGGGCTAGGGCTACCTTACAGGTCTAGGGAAAGCTATTTTTCAAATTGTTTTAATCTGATCAGGTCCACCTGGCTATGATATTCCTGACCACAGGCTCTTGACCTAATACTGCTCTATATTTTCCTGAAATTTCACTTTACAAACCAGATAATCCATTGAACACTGCCATGGTTGTGACTCCTGTTGAAGTGAAATTGCCATCATAATAGCAGGTGAGAGGTGAGAACTTTAGGCAATGACTCCTGAGCCCCATGAATGGACTTATGCCATTTTGATGGGAGCCGGCTCCTGATAATAGGATTAATTTGGCCTCCATCCTTACTCCCACTCATGTGATACCTCCCACCATTTTATAATGCAGTAAGAAGGCCCCTACCAGATACAGCCCCCAGCTTGGACTTCATAGTCTCCAGAACTGTGAGCCAAATAAATTGTATTATTTATAATCTACTAAAATTTAATATCCTGTTATAGTAATAATAGAGTAAGACCCATACCCTGGGAGACCTACAGTATGGGCCTAATATTCTTTGCAGACGGGAGCAAGCCCAGCCAACAAAATGTTAGAGGCCCAAAAATGTGACAGATTCAGAGCAAAATGGAATCAACCAGGATAAAACTAATTTGAAGAGTGCCCTTCTGGACATTCAAAAGCCATTTAGAGAATGCCCTTTGCACCAAAGCACTGGAAAGCTCTTAACACACTAGTATAGTGATAGCAATTCTGGGGCAGAAAGAGCAAGCGCTTGGCTGGGCCACTTCTAGAATTTTTATCAAAGCAAGTAGTTTGGAAGTAGCTAAGCGAATAGCATTAAATTACAACCCATCCTACTCAGTTGTAAGCTACACATATATAGTTCCTCAGGAAAGGATGGGGTTCTCCTAAGACTTTTGGGGGACCTTGGAGAAAAGGCTATAAAGAATATGCACCTTCAGCCAATTTTCCAATAACCTTCACAAAGATGGAGGCCCGAAACACCAGTGGAACCCCAACCATAGGAGAGGCTTTAAAGAAGATCTGGGAACCACAGGCAAAGTAAGCGCCTTCCCACACCGGTGAGGGCAGGGATGCATAATTAACAGGATCCACTGGGACAGGCAGAACTGGCTGGAGACAAGGCAATTGCAGAAGAAAGCAAGCTGATTAATACGCTGCAGCCTTGGAGAAGATTAATGTGTGGACAAGAGGAAACCAATGAGTGTAATTTATTTAGACTTTCAAAAAGACTCCACACCAAAGGCTATTTCTAAAAGTCACTGTAGAATCGAGGTTTCAAAGGACTAGCTGCTGAGGTTAATGCCAGTTAGATGCCTATTTCCCTTAGTGCCAGTGCCGCACACTATGGGTGACTTGTGATGCCACCCTGAGGGGCAGTTTCTAAGCAAACTCTACCTCCTCTCATTCCTCAAGAGGTGACCTCTTGTTCTTGTCTGAATTCCCACCGTGTCTCACACCACACCTGACATGCAATTGTAAATGTGTGTCTTGTCCCACTAGCAGACTGGGACCTACCTTGGGACAGGGACAATGTCTTATCTTGTTTTGTGACTTACCCCATACTTCTGACTAAGATTTCCTAGCCCTGAGTGAGAGAAGCCACAGTGACTACAGACCCGGTAATGCTAACCACTACCTTTTACATGGCACCTGTACCCCAAATTCAACATGGGCCTCCTGAAGCCACCTTCCTGCCCCCTCCCCATAGCTGCTCTTCTCACACCCACTCTGGGGGGGAGAACTTCTATGCCTCCACCTGACAGTGGCCATTGCTTCCACCTATAGCTCTTTTCCCACAGCCACCTGATTGGCCAAACCTTGTCTGTGCCCCTCCTCAGGTGTCCCCACTTCCTCCCCTCCCACCGCACCTACGGTAGCTGAGACTCACCACTGTGCCTGTGTCACTGCACCTCCCACCGGCTCATGTCTTCCAGTGGCCCCGGGCCAATACACAGAGATCTGCAGGACTCCTCCTGGTCGTTCTTCTGGATCACCTCTGTGCTCCTCTCAGTTCCACTGGCCCAGCAACACAAATCCCCAGACACACCCATAGCTGCTGCTATTGCTCATACCTCCCACCAGCTTTCCCGCCTACAAGATCCTACTTGTTCCTTATGTCTCAATTCAGAGGCTGTCTCCTCTGAGAAATCCCTTAGAATCCCCAGACTGGTTTATTGCCTTTCCAGTGTGCTCATTCATTCAACAAAGCTAGGCAAAATCTCAGGTCTCATGGAGCATCTACTCAGACATACAGAGTCTTTTATGAAGAATTATGAAAAGTATAATAATTATTAAAATATATTCTCCCTTCAGCCACAGGGCCTTTGCATGTGCTGCTCCCTCTTCCTAAAACTCTCTCCCCTTTGTCTAGCACTCCCTCAGATATCAACTCAATTCCTCTGACTACATAAATTCTCCTCCTTGATGATTTTATCAAATTTTGTAATTAATTGAGCATTTAACCTAATTATAATTTTGTATTTATTTGTTTCATTACTTGATTAATAACTACTGACTTCTCTAGATTATAAGCTTTATAAGTGCAGGGCCACATTCACCCAGGTAAGACTAATCAAAACAGGTATTTCCTGTTTGAAGACATGGCTTGGAAGTAAAAGCGGAAGAATCAATCTGGTCCAAGGCACGGTAGAGAAAATGCCCAGAGGAAGCGATATACCAGGAATCCTGAAGCAGGAGCATAGGAAGTAGGCCAGAGCAAGTACAAAGTATGATCAAAATATACAGCGAGTGTTTACATTAACATTTTTTAGAGCGCGGTAAAAGGAATCGCATTAATACCCCACGTAACGCTCCCTCTTGCTTCAAACCAGTTTTCCCATCATTCTTGTCACTTTCTGAAGCAGCACCCGACACCCTTTCTCATGACTCTTGGTGTGCTGTTGAGCTGCCTCAGTGTCCTGCGTTAATTCAAAACATGTAAGGCAATTTCTGTAAAATAAAAAACTGCAGCGTGCTCTCATTTACCCTACGTACCAGTCCTAGCCCTCCTGGCTCTTCCCCAATGCCCAAATAACCAGGAAAGGCAAGTGTTTTGAATCAGTTCAGGACCTCAAAGCAGCCATGACAACGAAGCTAAAGACACTCACGAAAGAGGACTTGCAGAACTGCTCCAGAAAGGGACAGGAGTGCTTTGAGGGGGATTAACAGCAATGTGTCTTTTATTATAATATATATTTTTAAGAACATTTAAACATTCACTGAATTTTTTTTGTCACACCTCATAGATAGCGAATGTGTTCCAAGGAGGAGCAGAAAGACTCTGGGGGGTAGAAGACCCAGTGTTTCTAAGCAGAAACCTCTATAGCAGGGTGTATGTGGTCCCAAGGGGACATGAGAGGATGCAGTAAGAAGCAGGAAGCAAAATGTAGATCTAATTATGCTGAACTGTTAGTCTGAGTAAGAAGCAAGTAAGCCCTACAGTTAACTGGTACCAGGCAAAAGCCAGCGGCTCCTCTGAGGCTTATTCCGAGGCTTACGTGCCTGCCAGGCACACAGTGTGTGCTGAAGAACGGCGGCCCCTACAGGCAGCTCATGTGTGTCTGTTGTGTGAACTCCAGGTCACACCCCTCAGTCAAAACTGACCCTGGAAAAGTGACATGTGGCTTAGAGCTTCCAGCGAGGAAGCCACAGGGTGAAGGTCACACTCGTGAACAGGTTTCCCTCTGCACTGATGCTGCCCTCACCTCTGACACTCTGATCAGCCACACTGTGACATCACACGATGACTTAACAGAACCCAATAAGAATTTTGCCGAAAGAATACACACTTATTGCAAAGCCTCCTGGAGCTGTGGGTTATATGCTGTTATTAATGTTGGACTTGCTCTAGTTATAGTTCTCATCCAATGTATCAGTTAAAGGTGATATCACATGTATACAATATAATACACACGCGTACGCAATACTTATAAATAAACAACCATACCCTGGAGTCTGTACGGAAGTGTGCAAACATTGCAGCCTGCGAGGCATCTGCTTTCTTGGCCTGATTTGTTGTTTTCTCATTGAGATGTTGGGCTGGAACTACAGAAACCACAGCATTAAAGAACTGAAAGAGCTGGGCATGGCGGCACATTCCCATGCTCCCAGCACTCTGGGAGGCTGTGGCAGGAAGATGGCTGGTTCCACCCTAGCCTGGGCAATTTAGCCACAGTCTGTCTCAAAATAAAGAATAAAAGCTAAAAATTGAAAAGAGCTGAGTAACACGCAAAAATTTAAAGAGTTTATAAAATTTAAAAGAACAGAAAGAAATTCAATATTATACAACTGGGAAACAAGAGAGGGGAGTGCTGAGAAATTAGACCCAAGAGAACAATTTGGCTGAAATCAGTGATTTGGTGTATTGGTGGCTCAGTGCATAGATGGAGAGTCACGTGACCCACATGGTCCTTGGTGTGATAGAAGTGTGATAGATACTATGCTATCTCTATCAACAATTGTATAATAGTATGAGAGACACTATGACATATAATTGTTTATTTTAGACCTTCTCAACCTGATTAACAAGTTGATATATTTCTATATGTTACATTAAATTATACCAAATAATTTACATCCATATTATTTTTGTGGAGATGATTTACAACCTTCATGTGATTTCCTAAAGGTCTTTCGGTTAGCAGTTGTTAAGAGCTATTGATTTAATTAATGGCCCAGTTCTCCCAACTAGGTGTTCCTGGTTGTCAAAGATTCTCAGTTTTATGATCATCCTCATAATAAGCATGAAATAGGGCCTCAATAATTATTGAACAAATAAATGAATGAATGAGAGAATGAAAGATTCATGTTTTATTCCTTTCTCTTCTGGCATTGAAAGTCAAACCACATTTGGCCAAAAGTTGATTCTCGGGGCTGGGGGTATAGCTCAGTGGCATAAGCGCTTGCCTGGCAAGCACAAGGTCCTGAGTTCAATCCCTGGTACTGGAAAAAAGAAAAAAAAAAGTTGATTCTCTGTTAGGTAGGGAGAGTTGTATAATTTCATGACACACACATTTATATAGCACTCACTGTGTGCCCTCTAAGGAAGCTAAGTGGTGGGAACTAATCTTGACCTATATCCAGATGCTGAAGCTGAGGTTCAGAGAAATTAAGTGGCTTAATAAGGTCATGCATCTGAGAAATATCAGAGGCAGGAGTTAAAGCCAGTCTGGCAGCAGAATCTATGCTTGTAACCCCCACATGGTGGAAGACCTGCAGATCATTTGAACACTAAGGGGTCAGTGTCTTTGGAAGCTGCTCAGTGTAACTGGGCAGCAAAGATGCCTGCCTTGACCACCTGGCTCCTTGGCAAAGCTTGCCCTTCACACACAAAGTAGGCCGAGCCTGCAGCCACAAATACAGACTTGAGTGAAGAGCTGTGCTTTGCAAGACAGCACACTGTTCACAGAGGCATGAGATTATAGTAGCATTTTATTATGGAAATTCTCATACTCAAAAGTGTAGAGATAAATATGACAAACCTACAACAATTATCAAGATATTTGATCATTTTCACCACCATCTTGGTTACTTTTCTCTCATTGCTGGGACAAAATACCTGACACCCAAAATGAAGGAGGGAAAGGTTTATTTAGCTCACAGTTTGTGGAGGTTTCAGTCCATACTCCACTGCCTCCAAAGCAGGATGGCACATGTCAGAGGGCAACAGTTCATGGTAGCAGCAAATAGCAAACACATCAAGAGCCAAAGGGAGGAATAGCAAAGAACAAGCCTCTTTCTCTCCTTTATATTGTATGCAGAGGACCCACCCCAGGGCGGGTGCAACACTCACACCCATAATCCCAGCACTGGACCATGGATCAATCAAAAACTAGCAGCCTCACGACTGCATGAGGCTTTGGGGCACATCTAGATACAAACCCTGACAACCGCACTCTTTCTCAAGTTCCTTTCATTTTATTATTATTATTATTATTACTTTGGTACTGGGAATCGAACTCAGGACCTTGCACTTGCCAAGTAGGCACTTGCGCCACTGGGCTATATCTCTAGCTACTTTATTATTTGTAACTAAACCCTTGACATGTGATTTCATAGTGGGAGTGTGTGTGTGTGTGTGTGTGTGTGTGTGTGTGTGTGTGTGTTACTGTGAACTGAACCCAGGGCCTTGGCAGTGAGTTACATCTCCAGCCCTGTTTTTCCTTTTTATTTTGACACAAGGTCTCACTGAATCACTGAGTTGCCCAGGCTGGACTCAAACTTCGCAATCCTCTGCCTCATCATCTCAGGGTTCTGGATTTACATGGTAAAACCACCACATCCAGTTTCATAATAGAATTATAAATATTGTATTACTCACTTAGAGACTGTCCAGAATTGAAGCCAGGAGCCTGGAATTGGACTCTTGCCTCTACAATTTTCTAGTTCTGTATCCTTGGGCAGTAACCTCTCCGGGCCTCAGTCACAACATCCATGAATTATGAATGATGATGCCTGTTTCCCTACATGACTTTGGGGATTAGCTAAGACAGCCAACACCAAAGTGACGTTTACACTATGAGGTCCTTATCAACCTCTGCGTAACGCTGCTTCCATCTTGCCCCACTGCAAGGACCAGACAGATGATTCACTCTATGGGTCGGTTCAGTTAAACTATGATGCCCAGTTTTTTTTTTTCTTTTTTTTCTCAAGATATTGGGCAATATTTTGCTGAAGGTATTTGTTAGGTGTGATTAGTATTTATAATCAGTTGACTCTAATTACAGTAGATGATCCTCAATAACATGAGTGGGCCTTATCCACTCACTTGAAGGTCTTTAGAGCAGAGATTTCCTGATGAACAAAGAATTTTGCCTCCAGAATGCAATGTAGAAATGCTGCCTGTATCCTGCCTTTGGACTCCAGCCTGACATCGCCTCACACACCTCTCCCAGCTTGCTGATTACCCTTAGGTTTGTGACTTGACCGCCCCACCATGGGGTCTGGCTTCAAGCTGGGACTAGACAGTGGGAGGCAGCAGGTGATGCAGGGTGGAGGGAAAGAGAGGTTGAGCTGTTTCTTCCCACAGCTCATCTACCAAAGTGATTTCTGTCTCCTCTCCAGGTCCCAATCTGCTTTGTCCCCTCCCCCAGTAGTGGGGTGATGAGGCTCCTCCACACTGCTGCCAGCCCTGGGCACTGTCCTTTGTGATCTCCCCCCACCGTGTGGCGCCTACATCTTTGCAAACAGTCCCTCATTACACGCTCGATTTGGGTGTGACATCTGTTCCCTACTGGGACCCCAATTGGTACAGATGCTAGACCCAAGGTTGAACAGAGAATCTGTACTACACGGGCCCACATATTCACAAATTCCATTAGGAAAACTTCAAGTGCTCCGTACTGGTTTTCCTCAGTCCAAAAACTATCATGCTCCCAAATGGGAAATTCAGTTAACATCTCCTCCTCACCCTCCATTCCCTTCCCTTCCAGACGTGGCCCCAGCCAGACACTAGATTCACTCAAATCCCTCAGTCTGCCCTTGACTTTTCTGCATCTTGATAGGCAGGAATCAGTCCTGTCTCCTTCCCACAGTCTCATGTTATTTTCTTCTTTTTGTGCCACCCAGTGGCGTCCTGTTTCCCAGTCCTCTGAGCCTCCTCTGTTCTGGGACCCGCTGGGACACAGCGTCTGTGTCCGGCTCAGGCTTAGATGCAGTGCCCCGCCCCTCCCCTGCGCACCCCCCTCACATGCAAATACGCTGCAGGTATTTTATTTACATTGCCATTATCACTTTCATTTTAGATGTGGTGATTCACCCATTCACCTATTTCCGCAGCACCATGAAATTAATTTCCACCCGGAGGTAATTGCATATCTTTTCATTTTCCCACTACTCCCACACTTCGCGTCGCTCCCACCAACCCCCAATCCCATAAATATTTATAACTCCGCTCCAAATATTAACAATAAGTTTTGAAAACATTCTCAATCTTTACCAAGAATCTGATACTACATCCACAGCCTTCCCCTCACTGGAAGGTTACGTGGAAGCTGTAAAAAAAATCCCTTCTTGTTTATAAAAACAAAAATACAAATAAAACTTTGAGCTCTATCTACCAACACAGTGCTCTGAGGAAATTTTGCTTTAAATAATTAAGAACAGTAATAAATTACAAAGCAGCTCTTCTACCCTGCTGTAGCAAGAGATGTCCATTTTAATGAGACAGTGATACAGTGCAGCGATTTTGATGTTCCCCTGATTTCATTAAAATGGGATTATATGTGTGTGCGCACGCATGCGCATGTGTGTGCGTGTAGCCAAAGTACGGACTCAAAGACTGAAAAGTACGCTGTTTGAAAGCTAATTAAAATGGCCTTCAGGATTCAGGGGGTGGTGGGAAAGTAAACAGCATCTTCCTGCTCACCTCCCTGTCTCTGTCACTAGCAGATAGTTTGGAGTCAGCCAGCTTGTCCGCTTTGGGAGCTTGCAGCTCAGCTGATAAATAGCTCCTGGACAGGAGCATGGGCAACACCAGAGGCATCCATCAGCCGCGCCCCTGTGGCAGCTACCTCCACTAGTTAGAGCATCTTCAAGTAGGGGACGCTCCTTCACTAAACCCATTCAGTTTATGTGACTTGATGTATAGTCAGTAGTGATGAGTAGGCCTGACTTAGGGTTGTTCCCTGAGAACCAGGCCTACTGGGAATCACTATAGGTACTTGAGTGTTCAGGCCAGCTGGACCCCTCTACTACCATCCCCAGGCCTGAGCCACCTCCTGCCATGATGCCCACCCAACCTCACAGTTCACTTGGTCCTCACCCTACCCACCTGCCCACCTGGCCTCACACTCTCCCTAGAAGCGATGAATAAACTCAGAAGGCTGACAAGACCCCATAAGTGTTTCAAGGAAAGTCACTTCCCTTTGTCCTCATTAATCACCCACCTTTCCCCTAGGGAACTGCTCCGATATAAAAAGAAAAGAAGTGCATTGTTCTAGATTTGTGACACCATCTTGATCTCTAAACCTTCCTCGTAACCAGCCACCTTCCTTTACTCTCTCCACCCTTTTCCCTGTGGTGGACTGACAACTGGTGGTCAACTTGTAATACCCAGCTTAACTGAATCAGCATGGTGCTGGGTGTGGAAGGCGCATGTGAGGATTGTTGCCAACAGCACAGAAAAGAGAATTGAAGAGAAAGAGGTGGTGCTGTTGAATCTCCTGCAAAAGCTTGTCACGCTGGCTTTTCTAATATGAACCAGGCTATTATCATCAGAGGGACCTCAGTGTTGCTAAGGATGGCTACAGCTCTTTTGGGGAGAGCTCTGGTCCTTACTTTGAACATCGTTTCCCGACTCCAGTGCAGATCCCTCAGCCTGTTGGCACAGATCCTTCATCCCACTGGTGCAAACTTTCTAGTTTCCACCACTGATATTTGGGCCTTCCCAGTGCAGATCCTCGATACAGACTTGTAGGAGACATTATGGTGGGTTCTAGGCCTCCAGCTGGACTCATAGAGGACAATCTCATGGACTCTAGGTCTTCTACTGGACTCATGCAGGACACTGCTGTGGGATCCAGGCCCTCAGCTAGATTCTCTGGGTCTCTAGAGTGTGGACTGATTGCCTGTACTATTTTGCATTTGACTTTTTGGGTGAATATTATAAAATAATCCTGTAATTTAGGAGGCCTGCATTAAATTGTTTCCCTTGTAAACCCTGACCAGAACACTCCCCAAGCCCAATCAGAAAGAGAGTGTCATTCAGCCAAAGGAAACAGAGGCTGAGAACGTGAACATCTTTCTCTTTCAGGGCTCTGTGGTGAGCGTGTCTCAGGGATCTTTCTAGTCTGCAGCACATAGACAACCATATTATTCCAAATATATGGCATTCTAGGAAAGGCAAAAACAAAACAATATTAAAAAGATCAGTGGTTGTGAAGGATTCTGGGGGCGAGCTTCAGAGTCAGGGGGTCTTGGACATCATTATTAGTAGGTGATGTGGGGTGCCATTAAATTTTCTGGGTCTACAATTCCTCATTTGTCAAGCAGAGATTACAAGAGGGGCAAGTAATGGGATAATTATGAGGTTTAAATTAGGTAATGAATATAAAGAAACTGTGCAGATCTTAGAAGTAGAAGGGCTTCAATCACACAGAAAGACAATGTCACTGGGAACAGACTTTACATTTCTTTGGACACTAATAAGGAAGTGCCCACTATGAATATAAAATTCATGAGACATATCCTGGGGTAAATTCTTGCCTGGGAACTCACTAAAAAGCTCTCTATTTCCCCATTTCCCCAAAATCTTCACAACCACAATATTCTCTCTAGAGTTTCTTTGACTTTGAGAAATAGTTCAAGTGGCATTCCTAAAAATCCCTCTCCCACCTAACTTTCCCCAAACCCTCATGGGCACAATATTCCCCCCAGCTGTATGGGGAGCCACTTCTTTTCTTAAAATGAACCTAAATCTTAAGAAAGGACCTGACCTTATTTCTGGAATTAGTAATGACAGTTTTTTCCACCCAGCGTACAGAACTTAGGTCAAGTCTCCTGGTTCCACTCTTGCTCTTGCTATCCAGTCTGTTCTGACAGCAGCAAGACGAAGCTTTTAGCAAATAAATCAGATGGCATCACCCTCTATTCACAACACCCCAGAAGCTCCCACCTCAACAAAATCCCAAACCTTCATGGTTACTTACAATGTACTCCATGGCACCCCCCACTGCTGTCTCTAAGCACAGGGCATTTGCACATGCTTTTCTTGGCTTGAAAATGTTCTTTTCTGTCATAAATGACTTTCTCTGTCATTTCTTTTCAAACTCTTCTCAAACATCCCCTCATCAGTGAGACCATCCTAGCCACCTTAGAAAATAAAATAATTTATAGACACACACACACACCACTTGTCATAACTTTATACTCTTTATTTTTCCTTGTCCCATACTTCCCTATCTGACACACTGCACATGTTTTAAAGAGCAGTTTAAAATTTTATTTAAATAACAGTTTCACTGCAAGGGAAATACTTGAAAGAATCAACAACTGGGATCTCATCTTACTGAAAAGTTTTTGCACATCCAAAGAAATCCCCAGCAAAGTAAAAAGAAAACTCACAAATTGGGAAAAAAAAATTTAGCTAACTGTCCCTTGGACAAAGGACTTCTCTCTAGAATATATAAAGAATTAAAAAACATCACCCTCCCCCAGATTCAAAGATCCAATTCAAAAATGGGCATCTGAGATGAACACACACTTCTCAGACAAAGAAATACAAATGGCAAATAAATATATGAAAAAATGTTCAACATCTCTAGTCATTTGAGAAATGCAAATTAAAACAACACTGAGATTCCATCTCACCCCAGTAAGAATGGCTATTGTTAAGAAGTCAACCAATAACAAATACTGGCGAGGCTGTGGAGAAAAAGGAACCATACTCCATTGCTGGTAGGAGTCTAGACTGGTACAAACACTGTGGAAATCAGTTTAGAGATTCCTCAGTAAACTAGGAATAGAGGTCCCATTCAACCCAACTATTCCCCTTCTGGGTATTTTCCGAGAAGAACTGAAAACATCATATCACCACGATATATATGCACCCATGTTTATAGCAGCTCAATTTGTAATAGCTAAATCGTGGAAGCAACCCAAATGCCCATCCACTGAGAATAAAGAAGTTGTGGTACTTTTATATAATGGAATATTACTCAGCTATAATGATAAACTCGAGGCTTTTATAGGTAAATGGACACAACTAGAGACCATACTCATAAGTGAAATAAACAAGACCTCCGTGTGTAAGCAACATATTGTCTCACTAGTGTAAGAACCTGAAAGCATGAATAAAAATTAGGAGGTACAATAGATAATGGGAAACAAAGGGAAACTGCTCAAAAGTGAAGAACAACTGAGATGAGGGAAAGGAGAAAAGAAAGAAAGGGACATTATGTATATATGTATACACAGGATAGGTAACAGTTGTACTACTGACTTCTATTGCTTTATTGAAAGGAACAGTTAATATTAAGTGTTTGATCAATCTTACATGTCTATATTTGTTTACCTGAGTAACCAATTTGAAGATATCAATATGTAATACAACCATTGTTAATTTCCTCTCACCTTGTCTGAAATTCTGTATTGCTTGTATTGTTTTTGTGTTATTTTGTAACTGTATGTGTGTTTGTTATTATGTTTTCATCCTTTTATCTTTAAAATAAAAAATAAATTAATTACTAGCAGTTTCAAGTTTGCAGAAAGTTGCCCCCAGGCGCATCATTTCCCTATGTCTTGCATTAGTATGGTCACTTGTCACAGTCAATGAACCAATAAAGATAAACTATCATTGACTGAAGCCCACAGCTTACATCAGAGTCGGTCTCCATGTTGCAGATTTCTGAGTTTTGACAAATGCATAATATCATGCACCTCCTATTAGAATAGTTTCACTGTCCTAAAATTCCTTGCTCTAGCCATTCTCCCTCTCACCAAATCACTGGCAATCACTGATATTTTAACCACTGCTATAGTTTTGTCTTTTCCAGAATATCGTATTGCTGGACTCATACAACTCTCAACATTTAAAGATTAATTTTTTTCTTAGTATTTGTCTCTCCTCCCTGTCTTTTTCTTACTTGATAGATCTTTTCTTTTTAGTTCTGAGTATTTTTGTTGTATGGGTATACCACAATTTGTTTATCCATTTATCTATCTTGGTTGCTAACCATTTTGGCAATTGTAAACTTTCATGTGCAGATTTTGGTGTGAACACCAAGCTTTCAACTCGTTTAGGTAAATACCAAGGGGCACCCTCTCTGCGTTATTATGGAAGAATACGGGTAGTTATTTGAAGACATGTTAAACTGTCATCCAAAGTAGCAATACCTTTTTGCATTCCCACCAACAATGAATGAGAGCTCCTGCTGCCCTATGTCTGCACCAACATTTGACGTTGTGTTATGATCTTCTAATAGGTATGTAGTGATATCTCATTCTAATTTGCAGTTGCCCTGGAACACAACCCGCCAGAGGTACATAGAAGTTAAACCTTCTTTTCTCATAGAATGTGCATTGATTATCTGTGTACATTCAGGGCCTGTTGATGTAGCAGGTGTAGAGTAGGCACTCAATGAATGCATGTGAAGTTGTGTAAAAAGGTACGGAACAGGACGGGGTGGACAGGAGTGAAGCCTCTTCACATCTTTTGTTCCTGGCAGCAGGGCAGGTGCCAAGGTTCTCTGACTGTGGAGCTACTTCTATCAAAAAAAAGAAAAGAAAATTACATTGCAAAGCTCAGACCAACGGATCTCAAAGCCAGTTTTGTTTCCATTCATGGTAGTCCTAAGCAGTTCTGTAGTTGCCAAAGCTGAATCCACCCGGCTCCAGACATGTCTGAGTTCATCTTGGGCCTGGACAAGGCATAGTCCCTTGAGATCAATTTGCGTAACCAAAGACCAGGTGGGCTGCACAGGTCTCATTCAAAGACCAAGCGGATGACAACAGACAGAAGTCTGTCTCTTCTTTTTTTTATCCATGTCTGCAACATCTTTTTTGTCCAGGGCCAACTTGAGCACAAAGTCAGCCCCTGTGGACTGGTTTCTACATGAAATCTGGCCCAAGCAAGCATTTTATAGTTTTTAGTAACATATTAGTGACAATGAGTAGTTTTGCACAACACATGGTCTCCTATCCCTTTGTTGGCTTAGTCTTCTTTCTTTTCCCTCTTTATTCCCTTCCTTTCTTGTATAAAATATTATTGGCCCTCTTTGGGAAATGCTGGCTCCGGAGAACAGCCATACTTCAAAGGAACTGACTACACAAGTCACCTTATCAAGACATTTTCCTCAAAAAAAAAAACAACTCTCTTCCTAACATAAAATTTTTGTACTGCCTACTAAGGGGGTAACAAAAAAATTTTTTTATCTCATTGTATTGGGAACTGCAGCTCAGTAGAGTAAGGAATCTGTCACAGAGGCCAGCTCCTGGCCTGGACCCCAGGTGCTCATGTCTGAGTTCGGCAAT
The DNA here is from genome assembly GCA_004027595.1 of Dinomys branickii. Lineage (NCBI taxonomy): Eukaryota > Metazoa > Chordata > Mammalia > Rodentia > Dinomyidae > Dinomys > Dinomys branickii. The sequence continues at coordinate 25,677 of PVLD010009390.1, forward strand.
AAAAGAGCAGGTCAAATCTCGGGGAGCATTTCCATTGTTATCTCTGCAGGGCACTGAGAACATGAGACACCTATCATATTGGTCCCAGGTGGAATGTAGTTCCAGAGGCTTCAGATGCGCCACATGATAGCTCTCTTGCTCAGATCCTAGGGCTTCCCATCGAACATCAGCTCGTGGCAGCTACAGTGGTGATCCAGGCGAAGAGTTCATGCCCAGATGATACTTTTGGCTTTGGCCCCACCTGGCATCAGCGATGAACAAAGAAAAGGCTGGAGGCCCCACTGTGCGGCCAAGAGGACTAAGGTATGCAATTTACAGGAGACACCCTCAGCTCCAGGGCACCTTAATGCTCTAAGAGAAATTTTAGCATTATAAAGATTAACAACCCTAGTTTTTCTGCAGAGGATGGCAGGGTGACCTCACAGGGGTCTCTTGTGTCAGACTTCTATAATGAATGGGAAATTCTCCGTACAGCAAAACATGTGCTCTGTCCATTCGCTTTCTGCAGTTCTCAGCAAGGTGGCACGACTTACTCTAGGTTATTTCAGAATAAATGCAAAGCATGGAGGAAAGACAAGGTAATTAACCTGAGTCTATCTCCTTCTACCTGCTACTCTCCCATCTCTCTCTTTCCTCACTGGGAGACACAGACATGAGGACAGTGTCACAGAGGTTCTTTCTGTTCATCCAGGAAGGGACAGAGACTGCTCCACCTTTGATTCAAGATTGAGTTGAATTTCCACAGAAGCATCTTCATCTCATCCTCCTCCAGACACGTAGGGTGAGGGACACGAGCTAAGATCTCAGTACATGTGGGCAATCCACGATAGCAGCGAGCTCTCAAAGGGGAAACGACCTGTTCCTATAAATCTCAGAGCAAGCTAGTGGCTGTATCGCCTGCTAAATAGGTTAATCATTTTTACAAGTAGGAGCTACAGCCCATTCTCCCATCTGCTCCACACTCATTGTGTTGTCATCAATATCCTTCTAATCTCTTTAAGTTGTAAACAGATTTGCCATGAATTGAGAAAGATAAGAAGTCCCCTGAAAGAGCGCCGGGAGTTCAGTGCTTTCATAAGCTTTACTCGATGCCAATACTAATTTGTTTCCTCTAATGATCTGTATGGGAATAAGCATAAAGAACAAAGTTTGCAACAGTCCCAACGATTCCTGTGCTTGAGTTCATGGCTACTGGCAGCGCCCTTGGAAATGCTGTTATCTCTGCCCATCTCCTTCCCAGAGGTTGCTGAAGACTCCCCCATACAGTTGTACTGTAGCCAGAGGAGAGCCGAGTGCAAAGATCCCGGACCTCACGCCGTCTGCCCCCCCATCCCCACAACTGCTGCTTCTTGCCTGGCAATAGAATGAGGTTCTAATCAGATTCTCAAAACCTGGATGTTTTGACCTCAGTGTCTTTTCTTTCTTCCAGAGATGACAAAGATACACGCATTTCTTCACTCTATCTGCTTTCTCTTTTCTATACCAAACGTATAGATATTTTTCTTCTGTGAATTCTTAAATATTTTAATCTAGCCCCAATAGTCTCTTTCTCTCATATAACATACATACAGTAAGAACAAATACCAATACTTCAGCTCTTAGCCTATCTACTTGCTCTCTCATTTTTGTACCACCCTTTGATGGAAGCCATACAGTAACTGTGCTCTTTCGTACCAAGTAATATTTGGACTTTGCTAATGACTTTTTTACTCCCAAGCATGTTCTCTTAACCCGAAGCTTGGAATCAGTTTTGACACCAGCCTTTGGTTGCTATAAATTCTCTGCCATCAAAACTCTCATTCCTTCTTTCAGATTTCACAGGGGGGGTGGTGGTGGTGGTGATTTTCCTTTTTTATACCCAAAGTATAAAATGAATCTATGTTTAGAATCATTCTAGCAGTTACTTTAGAAACGGTTTGTAAATGGTTGAGGTGTATGGCCTTGACCACCACAGCTAAATTTTGAGCATAACCTTCCTAATGAAAAATAGCTGCAGACTAAATGATGAAAAGGATTTGGAAGTATAAGGCATGCCAAGTTCCTTTTAGGGTTAAAATAGATATTTTTAAAATAAATAACAGAACAATGAATGTACATGATCCCATTTGAATAAGACTCAAAGATATTCACATTTTAGAGTTTCATTATTTTTCTGGGCTCCTACGGAGGACCATAAGAGCAATTTATTCTCAGTCTGAATTTCTGTTATTGATTAGAGGGCTGTGAAGTAAAGAAGCAAAAATATCTAGAGCTGAGGCTAAGCAGGAGTGAATCCCAGGTAGATGATAATTAATATTTCCACAAAATTTGGGGTTGCGTAAGGTTCTCTTTATGCTGATGTCAGTCTGCTCTCAAAGTAACTTTTCTTCTGAATCTAGACCATTCTTCTGAATCTAATATTATTAGAATATTTTCAAAATGTTCTTAGCTATTTTCACCTGTTTGCCAGATGGGCTTTATACTTATATTGCCAAAATCTACTCCCATCAGAATATTGATTGGATTTCTTTTCTGAGGTTAAAAGCAGCATTTATTGAGAGAAAGAAAATTTCTGTCTGAGAGAGGGACAGAAGGGGGCCCAAGTGGGTTGCCCTAGATTTTAAAAAATTAACAAACTAAGTTGGGAAGAATTAAAAGTTTTAGAGAATTCAGTCTTGTTGTCTGGAAAAATAACATATGTCTCTATCATTTTAAAACTTAAATTTATAAGTAGCCAGTGTATTTTGCTCTTCCCTCCCAAATGATTCTTTATGCTTCTTTTTGTAAAAGAAATTATTTCTGCCGTTACCTCTGCCACTTCATTCAATTTTCCTAAGAGCTCTTCTATTCTTATTCTTTTTTTTTTCAAAATAAGAAAATTCTTTATGTCCATGAGTGCACCTGTTAGTAGAGGTTTGGCTGCCTTCCACTTGACTTTGTCTGAGTGATTTGTCTTACTGTTTTCCTCTTGTTTTGCAATAAAAACTGTAGTGTTTGATTCAACAGTCATTTAAGATTTTTTGCTTTATCTTAACTGATTGAGTTTCTGGATTTACTTTAACTTTTATTATTTTGAAAATAGAAAATGTGACCAAGAAATAATATGTAGCAATAGCACTAACAGCTAGCAAGTATTGAGTACTTATTATGTGCCAGCCAGTACGAATTCTGTAAACACTCATTTATTCCTACAACACTCATAGAAAGTAGCTATTATTAAACATTCACATTTTACATATTAAGAAACCAAGGTTCAGTTAATAAGCCAGAACGTGATCCAAACATTTCTGCATTTTCAGTTCTCATAGTAATTTCCACTCATTTGAGTTTACTGAGATTATCATTGGGCCTAATATTTACGATAAGCTTTGGTAATGTTCCACAGATGTTTGAGAGGAAACTTGTTTACAGTTACCTACTTTGATGTAGATCTATTCCTTAACATTCTCCTAGCCTTTATTCATATTGCCTACTTCATCAAAGACTGAGAGGTTTGCTAAAATCTCAGTGATTGGTTTTCTAACAATTTCTACTGATTGTGCCTACAGAAAATAAACCTGTTGTGTTTAATAGAAATCTGCTCTATCACTGAGACTGTTTTCCACAGCTTCCATTCAATCTTTCTCTGCCCCAAAAATGAATTTTAAAATGCTTTTGCCTTTTCTTTTATGTGCAATCCCTTTTTATTTCAATTTCTCCCTTATCATTTTATCTGGTGCCTTCACAACACAGCTTCTTCTCTCCTTGCTTTATTCTGTATCATAATAAGGGCTTAGACTTCTTACACACTAACAAGGTCAAATTATCTTCTAAAACTAGCCTCTGGTTTCAGAGATCTGCTCTCCCACTGAGCCACAGAAGTGATGTTCTTCTTTCTCCGCCGGTTATCTCTCTGTGTTTGTTTTAATCTTGGTGCCTGCTGAAAGATTGGTCCTAGGAGTAACCCTGGCCTATTCCCTGTCCAGTTGGAGGCTGGTCAGATTTCCTCTTCAGCTCTATACCTGGCTCATGAATCAATGTGCACAGCTCCCTCCCTGATTCCTCTTTCTATTAGGCATTCTGTATTCAGTTTTTCTGAACAGAGAGGAGTCCTTTGCTTGGCTTTCCAAGACCTTGACTAATGTGACCAAGAAAAGACGATCTATACTGACACAGGGCTACAGCTCTTCCAATGTCCACTTTGTTTCTAACAAGTTCTCTCAAATGTAGAACCAGAAATTCCCAAATTCTGTATGAAGTTTAACATTGTGTACTTTTTTGTTACAATCTTAAAAGATTATTACTATAATGAGTAATCCCAGGTCCTGCCATTTATGCAGGCAGAAATATGATTGCTCTGTGTTGGAAGAAATACTCCGAAAGTGTCTGCTTTTCCCAAATGTCTCCCACATCCCTTTGCCACAAAGGGGCTTTGAAATTTCCACATTCGTACTCTTTGTTTAAAGGATTGGTTTTAAATAGGTTTTAAAGAAGGAGAAAATTTAACTGCACTATGTCTTCTGTTATGGGCAACCTAGTAACATGAATTGTTATAATGACACCAATTATTATCACTAATGAGCATCTTATATATCTGTAGAGCTCTTTATGGTTATAACTAATGTAAGTTTCTTGGGAGTCTCAACTATCTTTACATATATTCTATTTTTCCAGCCCAACCAAGTTGCTGAACATACTAAGTGCTCAATAAAATGGTGTTGAATAAATACATAAATGAACAATTTTCACACAAGATGTCATTAAATGCTCACATCCAAAATCCCAAGCCAGGATAGGCTCTGACTGTATACATTTTGATGTTACTTACTAAGTGACAGGTTGGCTGGAGTCAGAAAGGAGACCACTCTAGATGATAAATTTGTCCCCTAGGTGTTCATAATCACTCTGAATTTGGGGCTAGTGAGGATAAATTTTTGGAGGAAAGAGGATAATGATGAGTTTAACCAAACCCCAAATAGGTGCTGAGATTCCTCTTCTGAATCCTGCCAATTCAGCAAGGGGTTAATGGAAGCTTTCAGGCAGGCTAGATAATTAACAGGATTAAATCTCTACCTGTCAATTAAGCCAATATATTTGAGTATAATGCTATTTAATTCTGTACCAGGAACAGTGCAATAAATCAAAGTTTACAGATGTCTTCACCAAGCCCTTGATGGATGAAACACTGTAACTCAGAGGTACATAGAAAATCTCAAATAAGATAACCTCCCATGTGATTAATATAGCTGTCTGCATTGGCATTGGCTCCAGAAGGTTCTAATCCAAACATGTTTAACATCACATACTTTATTGTGACAGATTTAGACACCTGAACTAACTAACCAGGCAAATGGTGCTTAATTATACTGACTCATTAATGGACCTCAGCAATAGAGCTGGGAACACCAGATCAAGTGTTAATTCCCATCACATACGCACAGCATAAGCAGACCAGTATCTAGAAGGTCTTACAGGACCTGGGATACAATGCACAAAGGAGTACTCTGATTCTTCCAGGGGCTATTTTCCCTCCATGTTCAGCAGTGCTTGTCCTTAAGTTTAGTTGAGATTGGCCATCAAATATATATTGCTGATCCCAAAGAGAAAAATGCATGTGGCCATAAATGTCTCTATAAAAATTTTGTCATTTTAAAACAAAAATGTAAGAGTCAAGGCTTTCTTTTTTGTACATAAAAAACAGTGCCTCCAAAAGGACATGTATAAGACCAGAGCTCTGCTGTTTATGAGGCTAAACAAAATGTTCATCAACCTTCTGCATGTATTCTGGAGTGCAATTCCAAAAAGCGCGGTCCTCTAAACTGATTTACATACTTGAGTTAGGAAGGTGGGCTAGAAATGTACAGACACAAAATTCAACTGAAGTACTTGATTCTATCTATGCTGAAGTCACAGCATGACCATAAAAAGTAGGACTCAATCATTGCTTGTTTACTGGCTGACAGATGGATAAGGTCTGCCAAACATGGATAACCTGGGACCAAAAGAGATTACAATTCATACTCTCCACTCCCAAGACATATCTCATTTATTTGGGGAGAGCAGCTTACCATACACTAAGAATTACAGTTGCTATATTAGCATACTGGACATAGCAGTTCTATAAGGAGAGAAAACAGTGTTGGCTAAAGTCAGAAAGCCTTCATGAAGGCGGGTGAGATGAATATTTAAGAAAGGGAAGAGTTTGACAGGCAGAGAAGTTGGACTGTGGCAATCAAAATGGCAGAAACAACAGGAATTAATGTGTTGGGTGAGGGTAGCAGTGTGAAAATCAATTTAAAGGGTATATGTGACGTACTGGTGATGGATCAGATCACTCTGATACAACTACATCTAGAAAAACACCAGAACCTAAAACCAAAGGTAGTAGAAGGACATTTAATACAATTGGGTGGGGATGTTCCCTGAGAAGAGGTCTCTAGGAATCCTGGTCTTGAAAGGGTGCACAGAATGGGCTAGGCAGAGACACATGAGCCAGAGTTGGCAGATTGGAGATATAGCTCTGTGGTAGAGCATTTGACTGCAGTCGGCAGATGGGCAAACACCGCACATTCAGAAACAAAAGCACTAGTATCTTGACTATGCTAAATGGAAACAGGGATTAAGCCTGGGAGACACACTCCCACATCCACTCCACCCAAATACCTGTCATCCTGCACCTGGGCTCAGGGTTCTGAATCAACATGATCTCACAGTGCTCGCCTCTGCATTGGGCATGTGACCCCTTCTGGCCAATGATGAGCAGCTTTTGGGAAAGATTTCTTTTCCTCGAGTTAAAACATAAATGAGATAATCTCTTTTCTCCCTTCAGACATTGTCATCCAGTTGTGACATCTGGAACTGCAGCACCATGATATTATCATCTTGGAAAATAATTGGAGATGAGCTAACCCGACTCTTCAAAGCTTCTACACTTTCAGTAATGCAAGATAATTCACATTCTTATTAAACTACTTTGGTTTGTGAAGTTTTGTTGATTGCAGCCAAAACATTCTAATTGATCCACAATCCTATCTTCTTGAGTGGGAAACAGAAAATTTTGTAACACACTGTAACAATGAAAAGCCAATAGAAACAGGAGGGGAGAGTAATGATACAGAAGTGACTTTATGACTTATAAACTTTTAAAGGCTTGTTTGATGAGGCTATGGCTTAAGCAAACAAAATTTACAAAATCAAGGCACAACAAACCGAAAGTCTTTATTCCTTAGCTTTGTTTAATTTGGCATTTTCTTTTGTTTTCCTCATCCAAAATCCCTATCTCTAATGAGATTTAGCGACTTCTTCCTTACCTTGTCTGAATAGCTATGAATGATAGCAATAGATATTTTGGTTATTCCCTGAGGAAGCTGTGAGATGAAGCCTGAGCCTTTAGCTTTTAGTATTGTGTGTGGTTCCAGATCACCCCAAGATCTGACTGCAGCTGTGGCCTGCCAAAGCACACACTGGACCAGTAAGGATAAGCAAGATGATGCCACAGGAACAACACAAATATCCCAAGGGCTTAACCAGAAACATTTAATTCTCACTCATCAAAGCCCACTTTAAGCTTTCCAGGCAGCTGTCCTTCATGTGGGGCTTCGCGGTCCTAGATACTCTGTATCTCTCTCAACAAAGGCTTTGGAAATCACCAATACAAGGGAAGGGAGAGCAGGAGGTTCTCATTCAAGTAAGCATTCACTCCTACTATGACCCCCCACGTACAGCCTGCTGGCTAGCACCGATCATGTTGCTCACCTATAAAAGAACGGGGCCACAGGAGAGGACACTGGACTCTGCTGAAATACTAACAAGTTAGTCCCCAACACACCCTTTCAGTGGCAGCATTCTGAAGCATGTTGCTTAGTCCTACTGGTTAGAATCTAACTAGAATTATGAGGTATTTAATAAAATGAATGTGAACTGAGAATTAAAATCAATCAGTAACGGCTTTTGTCTTGGTCAGCTTTCAAAGAGCTGCTTTTCTCTTATTTATTGTCCCAGTTTGGATAATTGTCTACCTTGACCATTGTCTTCCTGTGATTCCTAATTCCCTGAGCTCAGTACATTGCCAGGGAAATGGTTAAAATAGGATGGAACTTGATCTAGTTTGAGTAGAAGGGACATTGGAAATAACATGCCAAGGAAATCAGATGTACCAGACTGAAAATCCTGGACATGGGAGGTTTCCTGGGTAAAGGCCTACACAGGCAGACACTGCTTCAGCTTCTCCTATTAAATTAAGCAGTATTTTATGTTTCTTTGTGAGTAGATATTGTCTGAGGTGGTACATTTCTCTGAAATTTCTCAATATTTGTTTCCTCTTTTGGAGCATAGGAGCCATCAGCAAAAATCACCCTCTAGTCTCCTGATTTCACAGAAGACAGGCACTTATGGACAAAAGACTTGCCTGAGAAAGACCCATCAGAAATAGATTCAAGTTAGGCATGTAGCTTGTTGTGGTTTGTGTCTAGATGTCCACCCAAATGGACATGCAGTCATGGGGGTGGGCTACTCAGAGGTGGCTGAATCTAGAGTCTGTGATTGATTCGTTGGCCAGTGCTGGGACTAAGAGTGTGCATACTACACCTGCTAGGGCGGATAGCCTGCCTGCCATGTAAGGAATAAAAAGAGTCTTGTCTCTCCTTTGTTTCTTTGCTACCTTCTGGCCACCATGAAAAGTTCACTGTCTGTTGATTTTGTTGTCTTCCACCACCATGAACTATTGTCCCTCTGCCATGTGCCACCCTGCCTTGGAGCCCGCCAATTATGGACTGAGTCCTCCATAAACTGTGAGCTAAATAAAGCTTTCTCCCTTTAACTTTGGATGTTGGATATTTTGCCTCAGCAAAAAGAAAAGAAACCAACATATAGCTCAATAATGGAACACTTATGTAGCATGCATGCACAGGGCCTTGGGTTCAATCCCTAATATGTACTTGCGTGCGTGCATGCATGAGCATGCACATGCACCCACCCACCCACCCACCCACACACACACACACACACACACTTAGATCCAAGATTTAACAACATCACATTTTACCAGAAGCCTTTACTTTCCTTTTGGTTGTTAATATAAAGGTAAAATTGCAACAGTCTTTCACTGAGATTTGGAAAATTTCACTATCTACAACTCTCCTCCAAGAGCCAAGGGAGACATTGCTCAGATATATGTACAAGATAGGGGAGGTCGGGAGAATCTTCTGCTTCCCCTTCCCCCACCTTTCGACCTCTGACTTCTTTTTGCCCCTTCTCCCAAGGACTGGTCAATCAGAGCATACAGCCATGTATTCAGAGGTTGCGATATCTGCACCTAGAGTCGGTAACCCAGGCTCAACTTTTTCTCCTCCTTATTCTTGAGGATCTCACCCAACCATCAATAAAGTGAACAGCTAGGGAGAATGTGCCCCACCTTTATCTCTTCTCAAACTGCAAACTGCTGGTTTTGCGTAGTCTTTCAGAACATGATGGAGAACTTCCAAAACAAACCCTAAAAGCCATCTACTATATACCTAAGAAAAGCCAACCTGCTTGATGTGCCACAAGGTTCTAATATATACCCTGCCACCTAACAGATACTCACCAAACATCTTTGAAAATGAATAGCTGAGTTGGATAATTTGAATTTGCATCTGATAATTCCTTTCTCTAAATCAAAACAAGCCTGATTTTGAATCCCAGTAGAACTGCCAACTAGCTTTATGGCCTTGTGTGAATTAGGTGTCCCCTGTTAATTTTCCCGTTGATAAAGCAGAGATGACAATAATAATATCCTATAGCTTTCCTAGGAAGGCTTAGTAAGAGGAACTATAAAAACCACTTTTTATCCAATGTTTTGCTTTCCATACTTTTAAGTATCCACAAGCAACCAAGGTCTAAAGTATTAAATGGAAAATTCCAGAAATAAATAAAATAAGTGTTAAATTATGCATTCTGTGTAGCTTAATGAAAGCTTACACAGTCCTTTTTGTCCCACTGGGGCCGGGAGTCATCTCTGATCAACATATCCAGCTTGTGTGATCTACCACTTCATCACTTAGTAGTCTGCTCAGTTATCAGATTGATGGTTGCAGTGATCCTTTTGTAGCAGCAGGATGCTGCATCACAATGCCTAGCTCATCATGTAGCCGCTGTATCGTCTCACATGATAACAAGTGAGAACAGAAGATATTTTGAGAGAGAGATCACATTTACATAATTTTTATTAAAGCTATTGCTATAATTATTCTAGTTTATGATTAGGTGGTATTGTTTATCTTTTCCTATGTCAAATTTATAAACTTAATCATAGGTGTGTGCATACACGAGAAAACAGAGTAAACATAGAGTTAAGTACTACCCCTCCACACACACTTTCAGGCATTCACTGGGAATTTTGGAACAAAATCCAGTGGATGAAAGAGTGATTTTGTATATAAAACTCCCAATAAATAACTATAACAATATTATGATAATAACATTATTAAACCTTCATATCTCTCCTCATCCTCTCTACATAATTAATGTATTTGAAGAGAGCACTTTTTGATCACTTGTTTCAAAGTTCTTAGTAACAGCACGGCACATGGGTCATATGGTGATTATAAATTTCCCCAAGCCCTTTGTTACTAGAATTTCAGTTCTGCTATCAGTCATCTGGCAAGCCAGGTCAGCCTCTATCTCCTAGCTATTTTTTTTGGTTTTTATTTGACAAAAGAAGCCAGGAACAGTACTATTCTTTTTTTTTTTTCAATTTTTATTATTACTTTTAGTAGGAAATATATACGATCAAATATCAAAATGAATAAAAAGCCCTACCCTGGATAGGCCAACTCTCATCACTTGCCCACCCTACTCCTTAGCTTCCAGCCCTCACTGATAATCACTGTTATTATTTTCTCATATATTTGTTTTTCTCCTTTCCATGTACAAAATGCAGCATGTTTTATATAGTGCTATGAACCTTGCTTTTATCACCTAACAATATGTCCTAGGGCTCTTTCTATAGAACATTCAGAGTCTGGGTTTTGTGTTGTTATTATAACTGCATGGGATTCCACCAAGCGGATGTACCATGGCTTATTTAGCTAGCACCTTTGTGTAATATTTATGGTTTTTCCAGTCTTTCACTATGACAAAAAAGTGCCACATTTTCTTTTTGCCAGTATTTCATTTGTATTCAGATAACTGGGAAAATGAATTCACAGAAGTGGGCTTGCTGGCTGAAAAGGTAAATGTACTTATCATTTTGATAAATATTGCCAATTTTGTCTTCATATGAATTATATCATTTTCTACTCCTAGCAACAATGTCTCAGAGGGTGAAGGTTATGGTATAAATCTAAAATACCACCTCAATGCCTCCTGTCAGAGATGGAGTCTGGCCGGTGGGGTGTGTCACTAGGGGCAGGATTTGGAAGGGTGTACCCTTGTCTCTGGCTCCTCCTTCTCCTTCTCCTTCTCCTTCTCCTTCTCCTTCTCCTTCTCCTTCTCCTTCTCCTTCTCCTTCTCCTTCTCCTTCTTCTTCTTCTTCTCTCTCTCTCTCTCTCTCTCTCTCTCTGGCTTCCAAGCTGTGAAAAACTTTTCGCGGCCATGTTTCTGCCTTGTGCTTTTAGCCTTATAGCCTGTAGACCACTGAAACCATGAGCCAAAATAAACTTGTCTTCCCTTAAGTTTTGCATCTTGGGTATTTTGTCCAAGCCATGAGAAAGCTGACTAATACAGTGAAAGGCATGCTTAAATGGATAAATGAAGATGAGTAATGAAAGTAAGCAAGACTATGGGTAAAGGGCATTGGCACATATAGGTTAAAATTTTATTATTTATTAGAAATGGAAAAGCTCTATGTTGGTTGTATTGAAGGTAAGGATGTGAGATTTATTGCCAAAGCAGCACTTATACTGCCTTTTCTAATAATAATGGCAGCTCCCCTATGCTTAGCACATCACAGAGTACGAAGCTTCATAACATCATGTGGAGTAGGTGGAGTATCTGACTTCAGATCTGTAGTTCTTTCTTGGAAGACAACCCAGGTGGAAGCCAAACGTGCCTGTCACCATTAGTCCAGAATTCGCCCCCTGCTGCCTCCCTCATGCTTCTTCTCACCCATCTACTCACTGTCATTCCACTTCTCATGTCATTATTTCTTGATCCTCAACTCTCTTAGGGGTGGTGAGATGGACTCGTTGAGGCCCAGGTTCCATATTTTCAGCCTACCACTGATCTCGGTCACAGCCATGCCTGACAGTTTCAAAGCCCATTGATCCACAGCTCTCACCTTGAAAACCCACCATATCTCTTCACTCTTCTGCCTTGGGGCATCTTCTGAAACCACAGGATCTCATCATACTGTATATGCCAAGTATTGAAGATCTGGTAAGTGATTCTCAACCAACGGTGGGCAAAAGTTAAAGGATAAAGGCCCCAGCTGCCATTTTTTGAAGGGAAATCTAAGGACTATTCTGCAAGTTTCCTCAGAGAGCACCTAGTGATATTAAGTCCCAGTTTCCCACCATCATCAGCAGCTCTATGACACATCCTAACTGGTTTTTCCTCCTCTACATCTTTCTATGCTCTATATCCTCGCCTCTGCCTCCTAGGATCTCCTCCCAAAGAGAACTCTAACTCACCCTGAAGCCCTCACCCCAGCTCTGCTTTCAGGGCAATTCCTGTAACGGAAAGTGGATCTAGGTTTCAGTATATGCCAGCGTGTGCAGGCAAACCATCAGCAAAGTTTCTGAGGGTGGGAAATTTGGGAAGGGAGTAGTCAAAGTTGTGAGCCATCCTCAGACAGTGGAAAGGCTTGAGCAGGAGTCAGGTAAATTGACCTGTTCATGGATTTACCTCTGAATTATCATATAATCTTGGTCAAATCAATTCTGTTTTGACTGTAGCCTCATATGTAGAAGGGAGATAATAAATTCCCCTGCTGCCTCATAGGGCTCTTAGTCATTTTTGTGTAGCACTTCATTTCTATTGGGCGTTTCCAACATCCACCCCACACACCCTGAGTTCAAGGGAAGAGTTCTTAGGCAGAGATTTTTAAAAAGTTGAAATTCCTACTTTTTAAAAATGGAGATTATTTTCTTTAGGATTGTTTTGCTGTCTCAGAACTGTTCTTGCTTGGATTGTTTGGGTTATCCTTTTTAAAATGTTTTCAATCTCTTCCCTCCCTTGTGTGTCTCACACAGTAAGATCTGGGCCTCCTGCTACTTCGAAGAACTTTGCTTTTGGAGACTCAGAGCACCAGGATAGTATCCGATGGAAGAAAGGCAGCAAAAGAGCAGCTGGGACCAGATATGTTCCAGTCTCTAGGAAGGTGGGTTCTGGATACTAATAGACCATGTTTTGTCTCTTTGGGAGGGAGCACAGGAGCACATTTCACCCAGCTCCAAACTAACTGTAAAGCTCAGAGGCCAAAGGGAATCAGTAGCAGTCATTCCTCACCCAGCCTCTCTCATGGGGAAGGAAGAGAGCATGGCAAGGGGACTAAGGCAGTCAGGTGTGCTTCCCTGCAGGGAGCCCCTCAAGTGTAGGATGATTGAGGGTTGTAGATCCTTGTTTTTCTCTAAGACATACAACAGTAGTAATTAAATGAGAAAGTATACCAACCTGTGAAGTGGCATAAATATCACTGTGTGTCTTGGTTACTTTTCTCTCCTTGCTAAGACAAAATGCCTGATGCCCAAATTAAAGAGAGAAGGTTTATTTAGCTCACAGTTAGTGGAGATTTCAATCCATAATCAGCTGGCTCCAAGGCAGGATGGCACATCACAGAGGGCAACAGTTCATGACAGCAGAAAACAGTAAAAACAAGAGAAAAAAGGGAGGAGAGTAGGAGCAACCCCCTTTCTCTTCCTTATATTGTATGCAGGCTACCTGCCCTGGGGCAAGTGTAGCACTTACAACCATAATCCCAACATTGGACCATGAATAAATAAAAAAATTCTAGAAGCCTGCCCCATGACTTCATGAGGCTATGGGGGAACATCTAGACACAAACCATAACATTCTGCTCCAGGACTTTCAAAAACTCATGCACATCCCTTTATGCAGAAGGCATTTTGGTCCATCTCTAAGAGTTGCCAAAGTTCTAACAGTTTAGATATTGCTGAAAAGTCCAAATCCCAAGTGTCCTCAGAGACTTAAGGCACTCAGCTGTGAGCCCCTGCACAAATGAAAACAAAGTTAAACACTTCCAACATCCAATAGCACAAGATAAACATTACCATTCCAAAAGATACAAACAGGGAAATACAAAATACTGGGATCAAAGTAAGTCCAAAATCCAGCAGGGCAAACATTAAGTCCTGTAGTTCCACATGCAACATTCAAGGAAATCTGTAGCAAATTATGCGCTCCATGTGGCTCCACCTCTATCCCACTTCTGGTGGTTGTAGCTCCCACAGCTTCTCTCTTAGGCCTGCTTTGCTCCCTCCTTGCAGCTTCCCTTAGATGATCTGCGTTCCTGGCTTTTCCAAACTTCTGGTGTCTCCACTGCACCTTAGGCTTCACTCGCACAGCTTCACACACTGCGCTCTCAGGAGCACACTGCCTGGCCTCCCAGGCCTTCTAAATTCTAGGTGGAAGCCTTCTTAACCTCAGAACTCCTGCATTCTGCATGTGCCTAAAACCAGCACCATGTGGATGATGCCAAGGTCTGCTGCCAGTGGGAGGAGTAGCTAGGCTTTCTTCTCTCTTGGCTGTAGAGGCCAAGTGCCTGGATCGCTGAGAACCCTGAACTTGTTTCAGAGGAACAAGTTCTCTATGCCACCAACCTTTTGGAACCTGGTGCAACTGCCATGATTTTGAAACCTGGTATGGCTGCTGCTGTCATTCTGGAACATATTGTGGCTGCCACTATTCTGGAACATGGTTCTCTGTGGCTTTTTCCTCAGAGCAAAATCTTTCACTTTTTCAGTTTTGTTTTTTTTTTAATCTTTCTGAGACAGGATCTCCCTATGCAGTTTAGGCTGGTCTTGAGCTCATTTTGTAGCCCAGGCTGACCCAAACTCTCAAGAATCCTCCTGCCTCAGCCTCCTGAGTACTGGGATTACAAGTATGTGCCACAATGCCCGGCCACTTTTGCAGTTTTGAGGCTTGCAAAGGGCAGGGACTTGCTGCTTCTTGTGATGCCCTTAGGCTATCTTTTATACTCTCCTGTTCCTTCTCAGCAATTGGGATCTCCTCAGCTCTGTTTGTAGTCCACAGCTTTACTGGAGCTTTTTTCCTAGCCAAACTCACAACATCTTAAATCATTCTTCTGGGCTCTTTGCTCTTGATTCTCAACTTAAATCTGGCTAAAAAACCCAAACAATATCTATGCCACTGCTCCAACATTAGACTGCTTTGAAATTTCTTCTGCCAGATTAATTAGTCCATCCTTAATCTTAGTCTCAGGCAAAATCTCTGCACACAAGCAAAAGGCAGAAAATTTTTTGCCAAACCATAACACATATCATATAGAGTCCAACAACCAGTGCATTCCTTCCCAGCAGAAATGTCCCCAGCCTGGTCTTTACTGGCAGGATTTCTATCAGCCTTCTGGTTTTCCTAGCTCTGATCAGAATCTCCCATACAAATAGTCTAAGGTGTTCCAGCTCTACTCTTTCAGGTAACATCTCCAAATCTTCCAAACTTTTCCCACAAGCCCTTCCCAAAGGCTCTTGTACTACATGGTCACAGCAATGACCCTACTGCTCCAGTACCAAATTCTGTCTTGGTTAGTTTTCTCTTGTTGCTGAGGAAAAAAAAAACCTGATGCCCAGAATTAAGGAAGGACATGTTTATTTAGCTCACAGTTTGTGGAGGTTTCAGTCTATATTCAGCTGGCCCCAAGGCAGAGTGGCACATGGCATGGGGGCAACAGTTCATGGGGTCAGAAGATAGCAAAAGCAACAAGAGCAAAATGGGAGGAGAGCAGCAGAAAACCTCTTTCTCTCCCTTTTACTGTATGCAGGCTACCAGCCCCAGGGCAGGTGTAACATTCACACTCATGACCCCAGCGCTGGACCATGAATCAATCACAAACTCTAGAAGCCCCTCATGACTGCATGAGACCGTGGGGGCACATCCAGACACAAACCATACACTGTGTAATAAAAATGAGGACTCATTAGATAGTGGTACTTTATGGTCTTTTCTTTGCTTATTCTTTCTTTTTCAGGACTCTACTCAAGTCCAAGCACCAAGGAAACTTGCCAAGGGAAAGTATTCACCATAGTTGTATCTTGTCTCATGTAAATTTGTGAAAGAACTGCTCTGCTTAATGTCTGAGTGTGGAGTTCCCCTCTCTTGCCATCACTATGATTTCTAGAGAGGAAAACAGGGGTTTTTTGGCCTGCGAGTCAGGAAGTGAGGCAACCCCCAGTCCATCCAGGATGAGTAGCCAGTAGAGAGACTGTTAGAGTTGTGGTCATACAGGCCTAGCACGGGGATTTCCTTGACCACCAAAACTTGGGGGAGGATCTTTAAAGTCTAAGACTGCCCATAAGTGTGTCAAATACATGAATATCATTCATCATGTGTATTATGATGGAAAAATTAAAAGTGGAGAATTATTGTTTTGGTCAAAGTTCTTAACATGGAATCCCCTGTTTGGCTGGTTTGAGTACCAATGACAGTACCACTGTTCGAGGGTAGAGTGGGGGCTGCTCCCACAGGAAATCTTGTTGCAGTAGACTTAAGCTTGACAACGTTTGCTTCTTAATGCTAGGTAGAAAGTGGAGGAGTAGCTCTCTCTTATGTTGCTCACCATCCCATCAAGCACTGGGCATGTATACAAAGGATGGGTCATTGCTTGTATTAGTCCATTTTGTGTTGCCATAACAAAATACCTGAGGCTTGGTATCTTATAAAGTAAAGATGGTCATTTGGGTCACAATTCTGGAAGATCCAAACAGCATGGCACAAATATCCTAGTAACAGTAGAGAAGCAGAATGAGGACTAGGTATATGCCAAAAAAAAAAAAAAAAGATATACACTAGGGGTAGTTTTATAACAACTCACTCTCAAGAGAATTAATCTACTTCTATTAAACTGACCAACCCCCAAGAGACAGCATTTATCCATTCATAAGAGTGAAGCCCCCATGCCTAATTAACTTCCACCAGGCCTCCATTTTAAAAGTTCCACTGTCACACTGTGGGTCAAGCTGTCAGAATTTCTGAGGGACCAGCTATATCCAAACCACAGCAGTGTCACAAACACAGGCCAGCTTGCAAAAATTTAGAAAAATGTAGCTTTCTTTTAAACAACCGCCACAAAGTTGGATGGGCAACTGCAGTGTGCCACTCCCACCCCTATCAGGGATTCTCTCTTCCCTTCTCCTTGGTAATTTCAGGCAGAAATACCTCGCTTGGCTCAGGGAATAACAGGAAGCCCAGGGTGTCCAGGGAGACAGAGGATCGTAAATGCAGGGTGCAGCATCCGCGGTGCCCAGCTGCTCACAGTGTGCCAGTGAAAGCAGAATACAAAGCATGGACTTAAAATTCCATTCAGAGATACACGACTGTAGAAAGGGCTGTTGTATTCCAGCGGTTAAAACATGCAAGCTGGGAGATTGACAAAGACTGTGGAATCATCCTTCCTGTAGGCTTTTTCAGTAATGTCATTGTTACTGATCATTTGTGCCTGGAAACTAGAAGCTGAGCAAAGTGACCCCTTGAGCTCCTTCCAGATTTATGATTTTTATTATTCTGGCCCCTAATAGGCTCATTATCCCCCATGCCGAAAAAAATCACCTTAAAAATAATCTGTGTAAAAAGAAATGTTACCTGAGGAAAAAAATCAATTCTACTTTCACATTAAGAGGTGTTTCTCCTTTTATTTTTCTGACTTAGACTATTTGCATGGAAGTGGGGGCGCAGTTCTCCCGCTCTTCGTGTTCACTCTCTTGTTCAGTCTGTGACATGACAACCAGTCACTATGGAGATGACTGCACATGTCAAGAATAGAAAATTTCATAATTTCAGGTGTGTTCCATCCTGGACTCATAGTTTCTGTGATGATTTGGGCTTTTTTGCTGCTCTTGTTAGAACAAAAACGATCTCCTACTTCAAAAATCCTACAGATTAGTGTTTTTAAAATTTATTTAATTCTTTTGTTATTTTCAGTTCACAGAGATGGTGCCCACCCAAGGTCACTGTCACTGTACAGTTGTAGCAATTCCAAATGCTAACAGGAGGATATCTCCTGGGGTTTTTAAAACGTCTTATTGAAAGTAAAATGGTCCTGTGTATTTAGGAGCATAAACATCCCAGTTTCACAGGGCTGTAAGATATCTGTCATCTGGCAAGACCTTAGAAGGTAAATGTTATTGCAAGGTTCTGGGTTTACCTGTCTCCTCCAAAACATATCTCTCTATCAATGAATATTTCATAACTGAACATTCTTTGCTTGATCATCTGCTAAAAGGCAAGAGCTGCCTCTGAGCCTCCACCCTCCACCCAGTTTCCTGGGAGTAAGTACTATGAGGGGAAGGGGAGGGAAACACATGAGACATAGAAAGAACATGTAGCAATGCCAGAATCAACCCTTCTTAGACTTATCCTTGGAGGCTAGGCAGATGCATTGCAAAAGCTGATAGTGGCCCACCCATATCTCCTCTGCCCACTTGGAGGTCACCTATAGCTGTGGGACAGTTGCAGAGAAGGTTGTGCCAATTACCTCCAGCATCTCATACTAGGAACATACTTATCTTCTTCATGGGGAGGCCAGAAGCATCAGCAGTTGATTCCCTAAGAGCAGTCTTTAAGCTGGTGGGAGATACAGTTTGATGAAACAAAACATCACAACTTCCTCTTATCTCTTTATGTTTTTTATTTTTTCCTCTTATCTTAATGGGGTAATCTTGAAATATGTTCCTCATGTTTCTCAAGGACCACAGAGGGACTGGATCCTGTCTCTCACAGTAACAAACTATCATTTACTCTCTTCGTTGATTTTCTCACCTTATCTCAGTCTTCCATTTGTTCATCATCCTTCCTTGGGATCAGCAAATCCCACCATGGACATTTTTTGCCAATTCATGATTCAACATTTGCTTTTGAGAGGATCCAAAACAAACCAACATGTCTTCTGAAACAATGACAGTTCATTGATATCCTACCATGTCGCCCAAGCACCTTAAATCAGTCTTTCCCAACTATCTACAAAGAACCTGCTGCTCAAGTTACACACTTTTCCAAGGTGGTGACCACCTGGCTTAACCTCTGTTTCTTTCATAATTGTCTTTCTGACCGGGGCTCGAATCCGAGCGGCGGGGCATTTCTGCCCAATCCCAGCTGTGCAACTCTGACCTCACTCCAGGGACAAAGGCCCACTGGCACTGGAATTCCATAATTGTCTCTCCCGTCCCAGAATAGTTTCTTAGGCTTTTTCTTCTCCTAAGTCCTTCAAAACGCACTAGCCAGTCCCTGACATTTCTGGCAAAGTGACTTAACAACATGGTGACTCCCGGTAGAGTCATGTCATCTGTTTTTCCCCATGGCCATTCTCCTTGCTTAAGTTCCTCATTAAATAAAAAGCCGTATCAATGATCTTATCAAAAGATATAAAAATTAAATCTAGTCTTAAGTAAACCCGATGGCCAATGGCTTCTCATTTACCTCAAATGATACTATAAAAACACCTACATAGATGTAAAATAATTAAAATAATGGGGGAAAAGGAAGGAAGGTAGGGTGCATGGTTCTCTTGGAGGAAGTAGAACTGGGTTCTTATTTTCTATCTTAATGAAAAATTGTAAGTTTTACACTCTTGCAGAATAAGTAGAATTGTGACTTATACTTCATAATTCATGTAATTAATTTCTTGGATTTTGACAATTCTATCATGTTTCCAATAAATATCTTCCCCTCCACAGGAAATTGGTCATATGATGTTGGGAGTGGGTAGTTCAAGGAAACTTGATAATTTTCTTTCTTTCAATTTCAAGGCAATTGCTCCTAAATCATTTGTTTGTCACTTAGCATAAGCCAGCTTGCATTTTAGATTCCTTTTTCCTCCTTCTCAGCTTCCCCAGGCAGGCTTCTTACCTCATACTTCTCCTAGGACTTAGTTGCCAGCCATATAAAAATAGAAAAACAATTTTCCTGTTATTGGTGAGAAGCTTAACACCATCCTGAAAACTATTATAAAATTCTCTTTCTTCTTCCAGAAAGTAAATGGTAGAACCAAATCTCTGGTCCTCTGTAGTTTGGTGCTGAGTGCTCAGTTATTATATGGATAGCCAGCTCTTCCCCATACGCAACATACACTCCAAATACCTCCCTTCCACACTCCAACCCCTTTCCCAAGTCTCAGATTATAATCTATAGTAGGCTAGGAATTCAATATCCCAGAGATGATTTGGCTTGAAATGTGAAAGTCATCCCTTAGATATCCTTTGTTCAGTAGCTTTATGACAGAAGAACCCAGTGCTAAGAGAACATCTCCCCCATAAACCTGGGGGTAGGGGATCTGTCAGGCGCAGAAGCCCAGAATCCTACCTGTTCAGGATCTTGGCCAAGCATGGTCAGTGGCTGGTCAGGGTGAAATGATGCAAGGAAAGGAGTCCATGAATACCAGAATCCCAGCGTGAAATCCGTGTGCACTTCTGTAATTCATGCAACGTCATTCCCTGCCTTGATTTTCCATGCTTCTGGAGCTGGAAAAAATAAAGTGACCTCTTCCCTCAGAAAACAGGAGTACCTGCTGAGGAACATCAGCTTTCCCCACTCAGGACAACCTTCCTTGTGGCCAGAAAACCTCATCCTTTAAAGGCAAATTCAGATTGTCATTCTTTATTCATTATGAAAACTATCTACAAATGTGTGTTCTACCCTTAACACTGTAGAGTTAAGGTTCACATCTGACTTTTTAAATGAACATAAAATGCAATTTTGAATGTTCATTATCTCTTTTCTACAAGTGAATTATACTTATAAAAATCCAACTTGCCATTGTACACACACACAAAAGAGCTCTATAACTGAACTACTGATCTTGTTTATAATACAAGATCTTGGGGAATCTGGGCTAGATTATTAGTGAACTTTGGAATTCTCAGTTTTAGTGAGTTTATCATCACAACACTTCAAACACATACCCGCATATTAAACACATACCTGCAATATCAAAACCCTACCAGAAAAGTTTGCTCTGATTGAAAAAGAACCAAAAATTAACTTTGGTTCTACTTTAACAAAAAAGTACAAGGAAAGTCTGCTTTCATAGATATTCTAGGTGTTGTATGTGCCCCATCAAAAATGACCTGAGATAGTACCAGTGTAGACACACTGGTAGGGAGTGCTGTTATGGTTTGCGTCTGTATGTCCCCTCAAGTCCTCATGCAGTTAAGGAGTGGCTATTAGAGTTTATGACTGATCCATGACTCAGTGCTGGGATTATGGGTATGAGAGCTATACCCACCCTAGGGCAGATAGTTTGTATATGTAAGGGAGAGAAAGGCTGCTAGCTGCCATTCCTGCTTCCATTCCTCCCTTCTTGTGCTTGTTGCTTTGCTGTGTACCACCGCCATGAATTGTAGCCTTCTGCCATGTGCCACTTTGCCTCAGAACCAGCCAAGTGTGGACTGAAACCTCCAAAAACTGTAAGCTAAATAAACCTATCCTTCCTTCATTTTGCATGTTGGGTATTTTGTCTTAGCAATGAGAAAAAAGTAATCAAGACAAGTGCTGACAGAAGGTTTCTCCAGTTTGATGAGGTCAGCTGAAGAATATTCCATGTCAAAATTGGGCCAGCCCTAGAGAACCTTGGAAACAACAGCAAAACCAGAAATTCTTGGGGAAAGAGTAAGTTGCTTTTAGTAGCCCTAGAGAGCATACAAACAACTCATACATTGCAAATTCAGTGTCAGGCCAAGGTCTACTTGGGGATCCCATTACTACAGAACCACCCAACTAAGAATGTGGCACCTCTGGTGCACTCGCAGAGAAATATGAGACCATTGGGCACTTATTAGGCCCAAAGGATTAGCTACATTTATTTTTTTCTCTCAAGCACCTATGTAGGTTTTAGGGTAGATATTTTGATTCCTGCTTTGTACACAAGTCTTGGAAAAATTAAAATAATGAATGGGTGAGAATCAGGGCTAACATTAAAACCTGTGACTTTTCCACTAAAGCTACATACACATTCCATGGAAACTGACTATTCCAAGGAAAGTGAAGCTTCCAGTGATACAAATTCCTTTCCAGGGTGATATTCAAAATATTTAACTAGAAGTATGGCAGAGCATGGCCAAGTGGCAGGGACTGTGTAGTTAGTCCCATGTACAGCTCTACTAGTATATGTGTGTTGAACATTCCCCCTCTTCAGCCCATGAATGGGATTTGAAACTCTCTGAGTAATTAAGGCAGAGTCCCTAGGTGGTCATTGTCATTAAAATATTCTTTATTCCAAATAATATTTTCAGTGATAAGATAAAATGTATGCTCATACATAAAATTACAAAATACTTAAAATATAAAATAAGAACTAAAATATAACTCACATGCACACCCACAAACACACAGCGTGCTGTAGGCAAGAGCTAACCTTTTTCATTCATATCATAAACATCTTACCATGTCTTTAAAATAATCTGTGACTTTATGTCAATGGTTGATTGATATTTCATTTAGGGATATGGGCTAATTGATTGAATATTTCTCTTTGCAAGTTTTGAATATTCCAAAACTTTTCTTACATAAATAACGCTTTGATAAATATCTTTGGGCCTGAGATTGTGTTTTGCCTTTTCTCCCTGGGAAAATTTCTAGAATAGCTACCAGTAATGGTGACTACAAAACCCCCTGATATTATAAACCTAATTTCTAAGCTGACTAATAGTGTCTCCACTCACCTCTGCAATTAGGAAATTTTCCTTCAATTTAACACTGGGATCATCAATATGAAATAATTGTCATAATCATCATCGTGGTTATTACTTTTACGTGGGATTCTGGGATCCTAATCACATCACACTACACCCCTGCCAATACTTCCATTGGTTCCCCCACTGCTGTTCAGAGAAAATTAAATCCCCTCCACATGGTTGGGAAGGCCACACATGCACTCACTGCCTCTTACTTTTCCTCATCTCTTGCTATTCTGACCTTGGACTTCAATTTCTAATGATTTTATAACATTTGCCATTTCCTGAATGTCCAGGAAGGGCTTCAGAACTTTAAAAAATTCAGTTTATGTTGCCTACACGAGTTTCTTCACCACGAAACCCCAGCATCATCTGGTTAACTCCTACTGATCTCTCCAGTTTCTTCTCGATATTATTTTCTCAGGAAACATCTGGAAGTCTGTCCATCCCTTTGTATCTGTCCCAAGAGTGGGCCACCTTCCTTCCTCATAGCCCAAACTGCACTCAGTAACGATCACCCTCTCATCCATCACACTGTAGGGTAAAGATTCCCCTCCCAAATGAAACTATTTGATGGCATAGATATGTCATGTTGAGTGTATCCCCGGTGATTTTTTTCCATTCTGGCATATGGCAAGCAAAAAACAAATATTTGTCAAACGAACAGAACAACAGAACACAACCTGTGCTTAAAGTGTATTATTTGCTTTTCTGCTCTGATCTGAAAGTTCAAAAGAGCTGGCAGTTGTGGCTCTGTAAGGAGCTGCTGTGTACCTGAAGAATTTTTGCTGATTAGAAAATGATACGCTTCAGCAGAAATGGCAAGAATGTCAATGCCAAATGTGTGTGGCTCTGGTTAGCGGGCTCATGGAGAGAGGAAGGAAATGCATGCCTCATCGCACAACAGCTTCAAACAATGGATCAAAATGTTAATTTTAAGTACGACATGCCCAGTCTCATGGATTAGCAGTTCAGGAATGGATGAACCATTGCTGCTTTTGAGAGCTAGCCACATGGAGAGCAGATTCCACTGCAGCTTAAATAGAAAAGAAACCACGTCCAGAGAGGTGACATCACAGTTCTGCCATAACCGCACTTCAAACACCAAAAGGAAATGTCTTCACATATTTCTCCACATTTGAGAATCAGTCCCCATTCTGCCCTATTTTCTTTGTAAAGGTACAACTACCAGACCCCAGTGCATTCTGCAGTCTTCAGAGGAGACTGATGCAAGATGACTCATTCTTTCACGATTTGTCCACAGATCCTCTTGGACAATGTGCAGGAACAAATATCTCAGGATCAGCCAGTATTCAAGCTACCAGAAGGCTCTATAGTTTAGTGGAAGATTACAATATTGGAACCAGAATTCTGGTGCCAATTTTGTACCTGAATGATTGCATCTATTTATTTCTACATCAGTTTTTCACCTGAAAATTGAAGTGTTTGAGGCCAGGTCATTTCTGAGATCTTCTCACATTTTTCTAATTCTATTCATATGCAGAACTAGAGTGCTCAGTGCTCGGCATTATTGAAAACTGTTTAAACAGAAAACAATTGTTTAGTCCTCAGGCAAAACTTTAGAAATGACAACCTGCAGTGGCTTACTCCTTTCTTCCATCTGTACAAATGTCAAATAAAGGGTTGCTGAATCATACCAGGTTAGAGATATGGAAAGAGGGCAGATATCAGCTGGTCCTTGAAGTAAATCATCTAGAAAGGCCCTGAAAAGGGAGTCCCTTCTTTGAGCCATACCCAAAGGACAGTCTTTGTGAAGTAAAATTTATTCAACTAGAGTCATAGAGGCTCCTTAGAGGAATGGGTGCTCAGACAAACTTGTATAAGGAGATAACATGGAACAGGATGTACTGCATTCATGTCTAATCTACTCTTCACAACCCTTCTTGGCTGCAATTTCTTGTTTGGAAACCAAGTCTACTAGGACTTTTCTGTGTGATGCCATTACTAACACTATTAAAATTACTTTACAGTTCCATATATATGACACAACTATGTTTGCAAAGGTGCAGGCATTAATTCACAAAAGTAGAACCTTAATTGCAGGACCTTCACCTTGGAGGAAAGCGGGAAAGTGCACAAAAGCCAGACAGGCAGTGGTTCGGGGTTAAACCACACATCCCTGTGGGACTTACCCCCCTCCCCAACCTTCTCTCTTCTTAGTCACATGAATCATTTACTGCTTTCTCTGTCTGGTAGGTTAGCTGCCCAGTGACCCATGGGGCATTAATGGCAAAGACATTTTCCAATGGTTCACCATGTCCACTTTTCACATAAGAGTAAACTTCTTCCTCCAGTGTTCACCTTTGGATTTCAGGAGGGAAGAAAAAAGGGGAACATATACATAAAAGAAAGGAACTAAGAGGAAAGACAATAGCCGAAGAGTGTGCTGGAATGACCAGATCAGAAGTTGATAATTGTAATGAAGTCAATGGAAGAATGTGTATGTGTCACTCTAGTAGATCCCCATGTCCAGTCTCAGGCTTTGCTTCTTCCTTGTGCATGTGGTTTCTGGGAGCAGTGACATGATAATTTATAAATCACAGAGTGTGGATTTACATTCTTCATTGAAATTTTCATATGTTATAGAAATGAATTTGTATGTGGCATTATTAACAATGGGAAACTATTACATATTTTTTGCAGAATAAAAAATTTAAAAATAGCTTACATTTTCTATCAGTCAGAATCATGGCCGGAGACAGAGGTATATTCCAAAGGGCTGTGTAATGACAGTTGATAAAAAAAGACTATGTACAACAACGTAGGTAAAGTATAAGGCAGCCAGCAAGGGAGGCAACGAGCCTCAGGGCTGGGACTGGGGAGCTGCCCTGCCCCAGACCTGAAGGACTTACTGCAACGTGAGTGGGGCTCTTACTCTAGGAGATAGGTGGCTGCCAGCCAGAAGCTGTGGTCTGCCAGAAGAACGCAACTGGGGCAGAAAGAGAAGCAACCTCCCTTAGCTTTTGCCCTCCAGTCTCCTGAGAAAGTCTCCATTTTCAGAAGAGAGAAGGCGAGAGTGTGTAAGGGTGCTGCCCATTAAAGTCACGTTCCAAGGTGACAGGGACACCGAGGCAGTGGATCTGCAGGGGCACAGAAGAGCCAGTATATATTTGTGCAGCTTATTGTGTTATCCAGAGAATAGACATCTGTCTCCACCAAGAGAGAAAAAAGGTTTATAAATACAGAGATTTTTTTTTTTATCTCATTTGATCTTCAAAGCAATCCTGCAGGGTTTTTGTGTTATGCAAACGAGCCATTTGCAACTCTTGTTAGTCAAATCATTCACCCTAGTACAAGTGGTAGAATGAAGATATCAGCCCAGAATTTTGACCCTTACAGATATGTCTGTCTCATCTCATACCTTTCTTTCATTCTCTTTTTCCTCACCTACCCCGGGGCTGACCTGCCCTGAAAATCCACCTTAACTCTGTCTCTTACGGCTGCCTAGAGCCGGTGGTAGTGTTTAACACTGCCCAACTTAGCAACTACTCATATGTTGACTTGGCATTGTTCTGTGGGTGTGGGTCCCTGAACTTCAGAGTCTATTTTCCTAACACATGATCGATAGAAGAGTCCTTTGGATGTCAACACCTGACAGCACTTAGCACATTCTATCATTCAGCAGTTGATCAATAAATACTTCCCAAATTGAAATAAGAAGGGTGGGCAGGCCTCATTTAGGCCACGTGAGGATGTGTGTGTAGATGCATGAATGCATGTCCATTGCTTCACCCAGAGTCCAATGCAGGAAGCAGAACTACTTTAGCTGGCCCTGATCGATTATAAAGAATCAGACACTCTTGTAATTATTAGACCAACAGAAATAAGGGGATCACTTTTAGACTATTGGTTTCAAGATCAAATTACTCTAGCTATGATCCACAGGTTAAAAAGCTTTTATTACTAATGATATTGTACAATTACCCGACACCTCTGAAGCAAAAACCAGACACTGGGATTTGGAGTTGAGCCACCACAAACATTTACCTCTAACTGACCTTGCTTGCCATTGCTGCAGTGCAGGCAGATGGCTTCTGCCTGCTTCTCCACTGTGCATGCAAATTCAGCTCACTGGCACAATCTAAACTGCATCTAGATCCTAGTTTTCAGACAGTATGGGTAGACAGTTTGGGGCTTTCTCATCTCATGCAATAGTGAGAGAAGTCCAGGAAGATGTAGAAATGGATCACAAGGGTCAACACAGGCTGTAAAGTGCGCGTTGAATGTGAATGCCAAGCATCCCAGTGGCACCATTATGCAGAATCAAGACATAGAAACTAGTCATTGCTACAAACCTAGGAGCAACAATAGGCTCAGAGAAGTAGAGGTAAATTCTCTGAGGTATTATAGAATGAGCACTTTTATTCCAATCGGTTAAATACAAGTTTGGGTTTTAAAATTACCCTGGAAAAGAAGGCAAGGTCACAGAAAGTCAACTGTAAACTGAAAATGTGTGTGGAGAGGAAGTTAACCAATCTTTAGAGTGCGGTGGTATGGGCAGGGACCAGGATACCACGTGGATTTAAGTATATGAACCTGAGTCTTTTGAGCATTAATGTTCTTTAAAAATACCTCACTTGAACCTTCGTACACACATGCAGGTGCACAGGTACATACATGCGCACATACACACGCACACACTCACATACCCATTTTAAGCCTTTCTTGATTAACAGCCTCCCCTAGTGGTACAGTGCAAACACTTCAGTTTTCCATAGTATGTCAACAAAACAGCTTTGTCGGAGCTCAACTTTTAGATTTTTAGGTAATGGGAGTTTGGGGGTGATGACGAAACCAGACGAACAAGCTGGAACTAGAGATCAGAGGCTTGGCTCTTGGTAACCTGGGCAGCCCCCACCTCTCCTTCTGATGTGTCCCACTGCCTCTAGCTAGTCAGATTTAGGGCTGTGGTTCTCAGCTGGAAGCTATTTTATCACCCCAGGCACATTTGGCAACATCTGGAGACATCTTTGATTTTTACAATTGAGAAGGGAATGCTATTGATGTTTAGCTGGCGGTACCCAGGGAAGCTGCTAAACACCTCACGGTGCACAGAACAGTAAAGACCCAGCTGAAAAGTCAGTAGTGCCACAGCTGATAAGGTTGTCCCTAGAAGAGGACAGTGTTCTCCTCAGGGATGCTCCGCATGGGAAGACAGTTTGGAGGTTTCTCCTCCCGTGCAATAGTGAGAGAAGTCCAGAAGGGTGGAAATGGATTGCAAGCGTCAACACCTGTAAAGTACCTGACAGAGTGTGAACACCAAGCGTCCCAGTGCCACCATCACTTGGACTCAAGACGCAGTATCTAGTCATGGCTACAAACCTAGGAGCATCAGCATGCTCAGAGAGGCCCTCAGGATGTGAGGGCCACCAGGCATAGCAGCACCCAAACCCCCTGTGTGGATCACAGTTCTCAAATTTGAGACACAGAGGCAAGAAGGGAAGGATAAGAACTCACAGATCTCACATGCATCAGGATTATGATAATAGAAAATAAAAAGTGGAAAGTAAGTGTTAGCAAGGACATGAAGAAATTAAAAGTTTATGCATTGTTGGTAGAAAAGTATAGTGGTGACTCCTCTATGGAAAATATCAGTTCCTCAAAGAGTTAAATATAGATTAATATTTAAATGTAGGTAAAGCTAAACATAGATTACCAGATGACCCAGCAACCCTCCAAAGGATTCAGCTTGTCTACTCAAACAAGCTGAAAATAAAGACTCAAACAGGTAATTATAAACTCACATTTGCATGTGAAGTGTGATCAAAAGGCACAATGAATGTATTGTTTCATATTTTTTTTGTACCAGGAATCAAACTCAGGACCTTGTCCTTGCCAGGCAGGCACTTGTGCCACTGAGCTATATTCCTGGCCCTGTATTGTTTCATTTTTAAAATGAAAACTTTTAAAACTGATGACAATAAAAGACTTATTGTCATTAAGCTCTCTCAGAATCCTCCCACTTGCTTTGAGCACACTGATCCCATCTTTCTTCCCGCTTTCTGAAGCCCTTCTGGAAGTCTTCCTTCCTGTCTTTATACAATGTGATCAAAAATTGAATGCTGCTGCTGAGTGCTGTCCAGTGGAAAGACAGGCTCTTAAAACTATTGCAGTATCCTTATCCACTTCAGTCACTGGATCTGGAACCATGTGACTTCTGGCTCTTCCCCAAAGTCAAAATGATCATGAAAGGTAAACGCTGTGAATTAATTCAGGACATCGGGGCAGCCAAAATGGTCTAAGATAAAGACTCACTGCCAGAGACTCACAAAGGTCAACAGTGTCTTTGCCAGGACTTAATTCACATAGCGACATGTTAGCTGAGAATCTGCCATGAAAGGCCTTGATTACAGAGGCTCAGTCTGGATTCAGTGGGACAAAAGACAGCTGGCAGCACACGTATCCCCCTCTTCAGTGTGCCAAGAGGACATCACTTACGAGACTGAAGTGATCTGTGCGGGAGGGAGCATCTGTGAAGCCCTTTGGCCTCAGTTAACGAGGCAGCAAGGCTGTCTTTCTGTGGGAAAGAAGGTCAGAGAAAGCGGATGGACTTCATAGGAGGAGCAAAAAGGTTGGCAGGTCCTCCAGACTGTCCCAGAGTCTCTACTGTGCCAATCACCTGCCAGCTCTACTCAAGTTAGGACAAAGCCTGCACTTATCTTAGTCCATTCCTTCTGGAGCCCCAAAGTTCTTGTGTGTGCACGTGCACATGGGGGCTTGTTTAACTTTTTTCTCTGAGTTACCAACTTCAGTCTTTAGAACACAGGATGATGACAGAGTTGTAGGTTCAGTTCTAATTGTGAACAGTAAGCATCACACAGCAAACAGTTTAGGTCTCAGAGACTACATTTACCTAGGCCAACCTGTTAACACAGGAAAGCCACTAAAGAAAGGAAAACAGCTCCAGGAAAACCTTCCCTAGTCATGTTCAAGTCCCAAGGAAACAAAAGCCCTTGTATAGCAGTGAGAAGGGCAGAAGGACCTTCACTGAATGATGTGTGGTTCATGCTGTCTTTTACCCAAAGAATGCTCTAGAGCCCCAAAAATACCCCATAGGTGGCATTATTCATGTCTCACCAATCAGGCCCACAAGCACAATGATTTCATGATTCTCAGCTTGAAATTACAGGAAGTATCCCTGGGAATATCCCCAAGATTTCCCAATGACCCCTTTGGGTTTCCATTGAGCCAAGTCATTGACCACTGTATAGACAGTCGAAATAGGAGTGAGCAAATGTGACTACTCAGTTACTGGGACTGGAGACAACCACATGGCCAGGCCAGCCCCTGCAGACCATAGGCCACCGGGGCACCCTCTTGGCAGATGCTTTGCCCACTGGTGCTAGAATTATCATGGTATTCTCCTTAGACAATCACAGAGGAGCACTTTCCCTATGGAGCTGGAGGTGAGGTCAGAAAAGCCATGGATTTTTCTAACTCATGGATGTGGGAATAATGTCACACAAGGCCACATTCTTGGGTCAAGCAGTGTTCCTATATAGTGCCTACTTGTGCAGGGTTTAGGACAAGGTAGGACACATTATATCTCTGGTCAAGTCTCCTTGCCATATACCCCACAACCTGAAATTCAGCATAATTTCCACCTCTGTGTTTTTTTAACCATGTTTTTAATCTTTGACTGGGATATCTCCCTATTGTCTCCTCTTTACATAATTTTCCCCCAGTTTGTATCTATCTTACTAATTGCTATTATTTAATCAAGATGAATTTATAAGGCAAGCTTTCTCTAAAAACTGCCTTTTTGGAGAAGTGGCTTGCTTTCACTTCTAAACAATGCCACTAAGTGGCAGGGCATATGGCACTCCGCTTATATTAATTATTGCCATTCCCACCCAAGAATTCACATTTTATCAGGCACCTACCATGCATCAGGCACTGCACTGGGAGCCATCTCAGCGTGATCACATTTCATCCCACGCTGACCCTAGTATTACCACCTCTGCTTTATAGAGGAGCAGCCTAGGCCTCTGAGATACTAAGTGACCCGCCCAGAACCACAGCACTTATAGAAAGCAAAACTAGAGTTTTGAACCCAGATCTGGCTACTTTCAAAGACCACCTTGTTCCCATTGGGCATTGCTAACACTGGGAGAGTTTCCTGAAGTCTTCTCTTTCCACATGTCACTTTTTATTCTAATGTAGTGTGCCATATAGTTTGTCCCCCAGTCAAGTCCCTGTCTATCTCACCCTGGGAGATGGGTTGTGAATTTCCATGTTCTGAACCTCGTCCACATTCCCAGTTAAGCGGAGCTCTGCATGAAGGTTCAATCAATGGTCAGGGCTTGACTGGCATGAGCCCCTTCAGTAGGAGGGTGGGTGCTTCCTACACATCCTCTGGGGGACAGTGGTCACCAGTGATGAGGAGATGAGGTAGGACTGTGCAGTGAGCCCAAGGGTGACCTAAAGTCCTGCCAGAGGCCCCAACTTCCCTCAAGCACTCACAGCTCTTTTTAAGAGTTGGAACCACACATGCTTCAGAAAGACAAAAAGCCTCTGGAGAAGGGTGGATTCCAAGCAGATGAGAGAGAAAGTCAAGAGCAAGAGAGGTACCGGGTGAAGGGCAGGATATGGGGTTAATAGGGAAGGGCAGGGTGGGGTGTGACTAAACTCCAGGGACTCCCTGGAAGAAACCCAGAGAGGTGAGGGTGTCTGCCACAGAAAGGGAAAATAGTGGTGAGAACCCAAGAGAAGAAGTAGATCTGGGAAAAGAAATGTGTAGGGAAGCAGCAGAGACTCTGGTCAGGATCTAGGCATGAACACAGCAAGTTAGCCCATTTCCTGTTCCTGGGCCTATTCGGCCCTCCTGGCCTCTTTCCTGCTTCTAAGCATTACTCCGGCCATCATATCCCTGCCATGGATGATCCTGAACAAACACCACTCATTCCAGTGCCAGGAAACATCAGTCTCCAAGCTGGGGTGCCCTGCAAGGCAGAAGTGGAATATTTTCACCAGAGAGCTGCATGATCACAGCAGGTAGGCAAATGAAGCTGAGAGCCATGTCCTGAGCAAAAGGTAGTGATCCAGGGTGTGAGAAGGGGAGCTTACAAGTCTCCAAACTGAAAGAGTAAAGAGCAGGCAAAGAAGACAGAGCAAGGGACCAGGGGTCCACAGTCCCATGGAGAACTCTAGTTCTGCATCCTGTAAGTGCTGTGGTCTTGGGCAGGTTGCTTAGACTCTCAGAGTCTCAGGCTCCTCCTCTGTAAAATGGGGGTGGTAATACTAGGAAAAGTGTGACCATGTTGGGGTGGCCCCAGTGCAGGACTCCTGTGGGCCAATGAGGAGGCTCCCGTTGTGCCCCCAGCATGTTGTCTCTCTTCTCTTTAATGTGGCTCATGACTTCTTGCCAGGATGCAGCTAAGTGCAAAGAGAGGCTGATCCCACCGCGGAAAACAAGACTCAGGAAGTCAGCCCTGACAGTGGCCCTCGATCCTAGAAAGAACCCCAAAAGCCAGCTCCCCAAAGTGGCAGGTCATCAGTTTTAGGGAGACAACCCACAGCTCAAGGTGTGCCTTTGTTATAAAAGTCTGAGCAGGGTATGGAAGAGCATACATGTTACTGTGCTAGGGAATTGATATAAAAAGCTACTGATCCTTCTGAAGGAGTAGGACTGGGATAGAGCTCGATTGGATGTGTCAGCATAGTGTGTCAACATAAAGGAACAACGATGCCTTAAAGGAAATAAGAAAACAGTTTATTTTAGCCAAATGTGAGTGACCATGGCCCAACAACATAGACTCCAGTTACCCTGAATTATGTGTTCTATTGTGGAAAAGGTTACATGAACTTTTATAGCTATGGAACAAGGAAAGTCATAAATCAATATGTTCAATAAATATATTGGTAAGAACATTAGTTATGTGGGATACAACAAAGTGGAGAAATCTTTTCTATAGGTTTAAGATGTTACGTTGTAGCATTCGTGTGTGTGTGTGTGTGTGTGTGTGTGTGTGTGTGGTTTGTGGTGTATGGTGAGAGGGATCAAATCCAGGGCCTCACCCACGGAAGGCAGATATCAGTGAGCTCCACCCCAGACATTTTAAGGCATTCTTAGCTGCAGGGTTGCTGGAGGCTACAGGTCTGCTCAGCTTATCAATATATTCTGAGTATTTTACTTAAGAGTCAGGAAAATATTACATCAGGCACATAGTGAAAAGAAAATAGCTATTAAAGGGCTTGACATAGCCCAAGATAATTTTGATTCTAGACATGTAACATTCTATCTCTCCAGAATTATGATGTTGTACTTACCAAGATCAAAAGATTGGTAGGCTCTTTAATGCAGATGTGAATTTTTCAGAGAATCCAGCCCCGCAGATGCAGGTGTGGATAACAATTTCCTACCTCCCTGGTAAAGTACCTGAGGCCCAGGCATCAGAAAGCAGAAGAGGAAGACAGGTGACTTTGGGAACACTGGGCAAGCTCCTGAGGACACTTCTGCAGGAACGCTCTGAAGAAGCAGTTGGGAGCTGGAGTGCAGGCAAGGATGACTCTACAGGGCTTGCGTCAGGAAGCCAAGCCTTCTAGCAGAGGCTGGAAAGGTGGCAATAACAGTAATAATGATAACCACCACCCTCAGTGTTGACAGGACACACAGCGCCCAGCTTGCTCCTTCCCAGCCCATTAATGCCATCCCAGAAGAGAATTCCCTCGGTGGCCCCAGACCTGGGTATCTTACCCCATGACTCCTCAGCTCACTGGCAGCCAAACAGCACTGTTGGTAGAAAAAGAATGCTCACTCCCTCAGAACACTCTATAAGAAACCAAGTTGTCTGAGCAGCTAGAGTTGAACCATCTGTCTTATTCAAATAGTATAGAGAAGGGAAAAGAGTGAGAAGGCCAGGATATACTTGCATTGACCTGGGATTTTGTTAGGCTTGCAGATTCTCGAGGTAGAGCCCGAGTGAGGCGACCTCTGAATATTCCCTGACAATGTACAGACCCTTTCACATATGGAATCTCAGCAAAGTCTCACCGCAGTCCTCCAGATGACATTCCACCCCCTTTAATGATTTAGGGGACAGAGCCTGAGAGATCATAAGTAGCCCAAAGGATCAATGAATGAATCAGGACTTGAACCTGGTTCCTTTATTCCAAATATTTTACTTTCTTTTTTATGTCATTTCCCCAGTGCATGCATCTGAGTTGGGTCATGATGAAGTTTCTTTATTGTTTGCTTTTATTTGTTCATATCATGCTAAATATCAAACTTAGAGGCTTATGGGTAAGGCAAGCACCCCATCACTGAGATACACCCCCAGCCATCATGATGAAGGTTTTACAGGCAGATCCAAAAATAAGAAATAGGGCCAATGGGGGGAGTTTTCCAAAAGCTAGGAGGTCTTAAGAGCTTGTTCTTTACTTTGTGATTATTTTTTTCCTGCTTTATTTTTGCATCAAATTGTCCTTTCTACATGAAAGGATGCTGATTATGGGAGACTGATTAGCATTTTTTACTTAGGGCTTACTTGGCATGATAAAAAAATGACAACCTTATATTAGCCCCAAAGAAGTTAGATTGGGAATTTCTCTGGTGTCCGACCCCTCAGCGCTTGGAAGCCAGTATCTCACATTGCACTGTGTTCACAGACATATGTGAGGACAGGATGAGAGGGCGGCCATCTGCCAACCAGGAGAGCCAGAACTGGACAATGCTGGCATCTTGATCTCAGACTTCAGCATCCAGAACTCTGGGAAAACAAATTGTTGTTTAAGCTCCTCCTAGACCATGATATTTTTTCCTAACAGCCCCAGATGACAAATACAAGTGTCTTACTGGGAATTAGGCCAAGTCAAGGTCAAGGACACAGTCTTTTTAGACTGCCAAGCCTGCCCAAGACTTCTGACACCCACTTCAAGTTCCAGTTTTCTCAAAATTCCCCTCAGATTTGATAACTCACAAAGAAGCCTGACAAGACTCAGAAAAGCAGTGTATTTACCACTGGTTCTTTACAGTAGCAAAAAGAAAGCAAATTAGAACCAACCAAAGGAAAAGACACACAGGGAAAAAAGTCTGAGGAGTTCTTAGACACCTTCCCTTCACTGAGATGAATACTCAACATCTGCAACTGAAAGGAGACGTTTACTTTGACACAAGTTTTAGGGGATTCAGTTCACAGCTGACCGACTCTAAGGCAGGCAGCGTGTGCTGGAAGGATCTGGTTGTTCACATCATGGCAGCAGGGAAGACAGGGAGAAAGAAGGAGCCAGGGATGAGAATGGGCAGAACCTTTCCGGTCATTCTCCCAGCAACCAACCAGGCCCCTCGCCTAACAGTACATTCAGCTGCTAATCTCATTGGTGGACAAACCCACAGATGAGCATCGCAACGCCATGATCCAATCACCTTCCAAAGCGTCATCTCTGAACACACGAGGGGTGCGTGACGGGAGGTGTATTCTAGACCTGAACCATAACAGGTTCCAGGTGGCAAGCTTCCCTGTGCTCAGGGACATGTTTCACTCAGAATATAAGCCAACCCAGAGCACTATTATAGTAGCCCTGATACCTGAGTGTATTAAAAATACAATCCTCTCTCAGAAATACGTGGAATTAGCAGCATTCTTACTGTTCACACTTTTTAGGCCTGTATCTGCTTTGTTCACTGTCAAGCCTGGAACCCTGGGTTTTGCACATGGTAGGCAAGAGCTATACCACTCAGCCACATTTGCTGCCCGGAGCCTTTTTTTTTTTTGGTACCAGGAACTCAGGACCTTATACTTTTTTGGTCAAAAAGACTCAAAAAGAGACAGGGTTTCACTATGCAGTTCAGGCTGGCCTTGAACTCACTTTGTAGCCCAAGCTGGCCTTGAACTCACTGCAATCCTTCTGCCTCAGCCTCCCAAGTGCTAGGATTACAGGCATATACCACCCTGCCCAGTCCCCAAGCCTACTTTTAAATTGAAACATTTTGGCAGTTAAGTTATTCAAAACTCTTTAAACTCTAGAAAACTGTGAAACTGTAAATGAAGTGTTTTGTATGTGGTTGATTTTTAAGTTTCAATAATCAAAACCTTTAATAAACTTTAATGAATCTCTGAATGCATCTCTATGAAGGTGAAAATGGGAAGAAATAATCACCATTGGGTCCATTTTGTACAGTGATATCTATTCATGGCTGTGTGCAATAATTATTTAACTGGCACCCATTGATGTGTACCAGCTAAGTGGGCTTGTGGGAAGCCCTGTGCTGCACCTACCCGCAGGAGGGACAGGCTGTCCAGTGTGGATCTGCAGGCTATTGTCTGTCACACAAAGCCTCCACCCCACCCCTGTTATCTGCAGATGCTTCCATCTGCTTCACTGATTATACCAACTTCCCAATTTAATCTAGCAGAAGAGCAGATCCATACATTTATGTCACTTCCAAGAGTAAACATGTGCTATTATAATAATAAAACTGGAAAAATCATCATCCTTTTATGAGGCAGGCCTATCAGGATAACAACTGTTCAAGGACTCTCACAAAAGCCACAAGCTAAGATAGTCACTGCCTCCTCTTCCTGCCTATGTCCACTGCTCACAGGAAGTTGACTATGGTGTTCTCTTAACAGTTTGGTTTGTCTTAAGAGTGTGGTTGAATTTAAGGTTTACCACTGACCAAAATTAATTTGCTTTTAACTTCCCACAGTCAAGAGGAAATGCTCAGGCCAAATTGCTTTATGGCAAATAGAAAAAATATGTCTACCCAAGGAGTCTTTTCAGACTTATAACTGCTTTTGTGTTTTTTTGTGCTAATGGGACATTGTAATGTTTAGCAACACCATTGTGCCACCTTCCGAACCACACTGGGCATACAACTAGCAAAACTACAATATTCTTTTAATAAATAATCCTTCATTGACTTTGTGTGACTGTGTCCGGTTACTTGGAAGGGGGTGATTAAATGTATTCTACATCCTATAGGAACTAATACCACACCTCACACAACACAAAACAAGTACAGGGTAAATATTGCATTAAATTGCATGCAGTTTTTAAGTTCACACATACTGAATGTTCCTTGATTATAGACTCTTCCACGGGGGGGAGCTCTCTGAGAAAATTTCTTGTGATGTGAACAATGGGTTTGCTGTACAGGATTTCTCATTGATGTAGTGCCCGTGAATTAGCAGTCTTCCACTCATGCATGCAAGAGGATGTTTGAAGGTGACCAGAGGGGACTCATAGTGGTGAAGAAATGAAATAATTTGAGTTCACTTTGGCAATTCCAGAAACATATTCCCATGCGCATGAGCATGTGTCTGTAGTCCTTCCAGGCGCTAGCACCTCCTGAAACTATGGCCACGTGTTGGCTTCAGGGTAAATCCAGAGAAGTCAACAGAGCAACTACAGCATCAAGTCTGTTGATATTGAATATCATGTGCCTATAAAGTGGTACGCAAGTGTATAAACCTAGGAAACAGAGGCCGCTAAAGTTCACCAGGTAGTGCCTGTGGTCAACAGAAAGATGTGGCACTCAGATATAGGAAGGACTTGCAGCCCACGGTGATGAGTGTGGTCAACAGACAGCCTCCAGCTGCCAGCAACTTCAGGGTCACCTCACAGGTGGTCCTAGCTTCCCAGGGCAAGCTGTACCAGCTGACTGAGCAAGGTAGGATACAAAGGCAATTAATTTGAGCCAGTAGTGCCCCACAGCTTTCCCCAGAGTCACCCGGGCTTTGTGAGGCCAATGTCTTTCTCTGCCAAGTCCTCTTCTTCTGTTTACAGCTATTGGTCCCTAATAAACACTTGGAGCACAGACTCAATCTCAGATCCACTTCTAGACAATTCCTGCCATGGAACATCCCCCGGATGGCGTTCCAGGTGCCTGAACTGTCACTGTGAGGACGTGAAGAGAACACAGACCTGAATTACACAACAGAAGCCCTTTCATACTGTCACATTTTTGCACCATCCCCAACTTCCTGTGAGTGGATTCTGATATACAAAAAAAAAAAAAGGTCACAGATTTGAAACTTTTAAATCACACTTTGTCACTTAGACGCATCGTGTTGCCAGTTGAAAGCATGGGACAGTACCAACCTTTACACCAGAATGGTCGGTTTACAAGAGCCCAACCTCAGGTCCCCTCCAGGATCATTCTGTGGTGGGCAGAGAAGGGCTCAGTACACTAAGAGGGAGAATTCAGTACATTCTAGGTGGATGTCTGAGCAAGTTCCACAAAAGTTATTGGAAAAGAGTGCTGATTACGTCTACTTCAAAGGGGCACAGTATTTGTCCAGCAAAGTGTTTAAGATTTACAAAGGAATAAAACTGCTGGTGCAGGGAGTAAAAATTGATATTTGTCCGTTGATATTTTAACCTTCTTTACCTACTGCATGACTTGAATTATTATGGAGGAACTGAACTCCTCCTTAGCCCTGGATGTAGTCAGGAGACTGAGTTAAAGATCTTATTCTATGTCATCCCACAGCATTGCTCACAGCAATTCATCTGAAGCAGGTTTAGCGTCTTTTTCATTCTACCTTGCCTCATAATTGGTTGCCTACAGAAGTACCTCTTCATTAGACCACAACGTCTTGGAGGATGGAGAGGTTTTGACATATTTTTATACTCCTCTCCTTCCTCCATACACCACTCCAGGCAGCAATTAGGTCTGTGCCCATTCGATTTGCAACAGTTAAAGGAAAAAGTGACAAAGAACAAAGAAAAATGGAAGGATAGTGGGGACTCAGGGTATGAGAAAACACATGGCAGCTGTGTGCATGCCAAAGCCTGGATGGAACAAGTGGCAAAGTTTTACCAAAGGAACCTTAGCCACACAGTTCAGCAAGTCTCTTTAAGGCCAGCATCGCTTTACAGAGCAGTGTTTCTACAGATCTGAAACGGTACTGCCATGAGTCTGCTGAAACCTGCAAGAACTGCGCATCTGCTCTTCTGAGTTCCTGTGGTCCCTGGAGGTCCTGGGACACACTAGCACTACCTGTGGTCCTGACAGAGGGAAAGGGGGTTATGGGATGGAGGCCATATTGTAGGCAAATGTCAATATGGTTTTCCATCTTGGACTCCCTCTGCTGCTCAGGGGCATATGGATGGATTCCAGGTATCTGGAGACCAGAGGAACCTCAGGTCTGATTTTCCCATGAACCCTGCTCCTCTTCATAACTGTGGCAACCAAGTTTCCTAGGTACTGGGACTCAGAAAATGACACCTTAGAGCAAAAGTCTCAGTAGCAGCCTCATAACCAAGGTTTCTTTCTCTCATCCTTCATGCCTTATCCCCCTTCCCAGCAAGCCATAGAAACTAGAATTTCCTTTTCCCCAAGGTGGGTCATAATAACAAGAACCTCTTTTCCCCAGGGCAGCCACAAAACTTAAAAATAACTTCCCACCATCTTTCTGTGTACGAGCTCTCCATAAAGAAATTCTCTGACCTCCCTTGTTTGATTTTAAGTTATATGACCCCTATTCCAGAAAGTATCCTGCCGCACACCCAGAAGGAAGGAATATAACTGAAGGGCCAAGAAGAATCTAAACAGACACCCTCTGCTTGGTTTCCCCCATCCCTTGGTCCATTACTTCACACCCTTCTTGTATAATTGTATTTCCACACTGCTGCCCATGTTTCGTTAGACCTAAAGGTAAAAATACATGGTTTCACCCTGGGTCTTGGAGTCTTTGAAGACTCCCACATCATTAAATTATGATCAAATAAATTGTGATGTTTTCTTTTGTTAGGTGCCTTTTGTTACATGGGTGTCAGCCTTTATGATGGGTAGAAAAGGGATCACTATCTTCCCCATAACTACTTAGAGCAGAGATAAATCCATTACTTTTTCAAAAACTGGATGCACCTAAATCCCAAGCCATCCTTTTCCTACTGCTGTAAACATATATATCTGAAGGAGAATGGATAAATAAAAAGAAAAAGCTAGCAAAATCAACGTACCTCCAAAGAAAGTAATACATGTAACTCCAGAAAAAAATACATTTTGTATAAATCCTTATATGCATCTTTTTAATACATATAATTAATATTGATGATGTGATTAATACATATAATTTATTGAAAATATACTTTATCACCTGTCTCTGTGTTATGGTTTGTGTCCCATCAGAGTCTCATGTGGTCATGGGGGGGCTCTTTCAGAGATGGCTGAATCTAGAGTGTGTAATATTGGGATTGAGGGTGTGTGATTACTAAACCAGCCCAGTGATTGGCTTGGCACTACCCTAATCCAGTAGCATACATAGAGTATAAAAGGGGCAGAAAGAAGCTTCTAATGTCCCTTGCATGCTTTGCTGCCTTCTGCCCACCAAGAACTGTTTCTCCTCTGTGATTCCTGTTTACCACACCATCCTGCCTTGGAGCCAGCCAATTACGGACTGAAACTTCTACAAACTGTGAGCTGAGTAAATATTTCCTCCTTAACTTTGAGTGCTGGTATTTTTGTCTCAACAAGGAGAAAATTAACTAAGATACTATGTCAATAGATACACATTGCTTTTTTTTAATACTTGCAGATAGTTTAATCCTATGAATGCAGCATAATTTGTTTAGCAAGCTTTACTATAATATGCAAAAGATTACCAGTGTTTCACTACCTTGCTAAAAACTATTGCCAGCAGCTTAATGGGAAAATAGTCATATCTTTTGATTCAGTTTGCAAACCACTTTCATATATGTTGTGTAATCAAATCCTTCTAACAACAAAGTAAGGTACATAATTTCAGAAAGAAAGATGAGGCTTAGTAATGTTGAAATTTCCCCAAGCTGAGTGGAAAAATTGTGTCTCAAAAACCAGAATTCTTAACTCTCAAGTTAGGAGTTAGGATCATGGATCTGAAGAAACTTACACAGATCCATAGGACAATAGAGATGCAAACATAATTTGACTTAAAATTATCTTGCGTATTAGTAATTTCAGCCCATTGTGAGATTATTTAGGTAAACTTTATTGCATTTTTGGGGAAATCTGTCAAGTTCAGACTTCTCTGATGGTATTTCCTTTTACTCTTTATTTAAAACTTATTCCTAACCACTGATTCCTGATCTACTTTCTTCACAGCTGGATAATGTAACAAAATTTCCATCCACATGTGCTGAACACACATCCACTCAGCTACTCTTCTCTGCTAGGTCTTGGAGAGTCTCTTTCTCCTGTCTGTTCACTCGCCTGAGCATTCTGGAAGATGAGGTCCCAGGCAGCTGCCCTCAGCCTCCGGTCTCTTTATTCAGGCTGGTGCCGAGTCCGTGGGCCACATCTGTGAAGTGACAAACCCTCCTCAGAATCCTCCTTCTGCTGATTGACAGGGGAGCAGCCCTGTGGCCTGTCACTAACACACATACTGAGGGCTACACCGTGATGTACTAACAAAATAAAATTGTAAAATAATAACACACATCTCCTTCAATTTTCTAACTTCAGCTATAGACTGAAGCAAACTTTTTATCCCAAGCAAGGTTTAATATACTTGCCCTCTTCTCCTCTCCTATCCCTGCCTTATTGCTTATGTGCTGCACACACATATGTGCATGTATATATATACACACACATACACACACACACACACACACACACTGCAGAGACCCAATTTTCACACGACAAAAAGAATTTAAAATGAAAAACGATGAGGGAGAGCGGGTGGGGAAAAAGAAACAAGCCAGCTAGATAGATCAACGTACTTCCAAACCTCAGGAGTGCTGGTTAATGTTAGTGTAGCTTAGAACCCGCCTAGTCATTTAATGAAACATAAAGATGAGAAAGATCCACTTGCTATTCTAAAAAAACCACAAGTCAGTGAATGCAAATGTGCCCTATTCAGAAAACCAAATTAAAGGAACTACTGGGAATTCTCTGCATAGCTAAGCAGAACAGTTTTTCTCCCTTAAAGGCCATGTTTACCCTTCAGAAATCACATACCCTTAAGCCAGAAACCTACAAATGCATCATTTTTCAGGAAGGACATGTTGCATTAGCTGGGCCCTGTCCTTCAAACGAAGAAACGTGAAATCCATCATTGTCTGGCAGCTTCTGCCCCAGCACTGCGGCTGCTGAGAGAGAAAGTGGGCTCCAGAGCTCTCACACCTACCTTTGAGAGAGGTGACAGATGTTTGGAGCGGCGGGATCCTTCCACTAGCCCAAAGCTTCTCTCCAACATGAAAAGATAGTAGGTCCAGGAAGTGCTTTCCAAAGGTGAAGGTGGGGAACAGGCAAATT
Source organism: Dinomys branickii (assembly GCA_004027595.1). NCBI lineage: Eukaryota > Metazoa > Chordata > Mammalia > Rodentia > Dinomyidae > Dinomys > Dinomys branickii. Next base: position 67,674 of record PVLD010009390.1, read on the forward strand.
GTTATGGCATACATCTATGTCTCCCAAATTTTCGTGTGTTCAGGGATGGGGCTTTCAGAAGATGATTAGGTCATAAGGGTACTAAATTTATCAATGGATTTACTCATTGGTAAGTTCCTTAGTTCATGTGCTGTTAGGAGGTAGGGTCTAGTTGGAGAAGTCGTGGTCTGGAAAGGTGTATCTTTATCCCCAGCACCTCCCTTTGCTCTCTGCTCCTGGCTGCCATGAAGCAAGGAGTTTTGCTCCCCTATGCCCTTCCACCACACCCTTTCTGCCTCAGATCATGGACTGAATCCCTGGAAATGTGAATCAAAGTAACTTCTCCTCCTTTAAGGGGTAGGTGTTGGGTCTTTTGTCCAATAACTGGAAAACTCTAAGACACACATGAATGAGCATGAGGAGAGTAGGTGGCCTGATTCCTTAGATCTGTAACCGGGTCACTTGCAATCATTTATTCAGGATATATCCTTTGTTTAAATTGGTGGAGGAATTTTCTTTCAATTGCTCTACCTCCATCTCTAACCAGGCCGCATTGCTTCCAGGCTGTAGATATGCACTCAGTTTAGCCCAGTCGGAAAGGGGATTTAGTATGAGGCTCTGAGCCTCACTAAACAAAACAAAACAAAACAAAGAAGACCAGAGTGGGTGGGGATGTATCTGTGCGTCTGTGTCTCCATCTCTCCCTCTGATCCAGGGCTCTCCTGATGTAAGTGTCTCCCATTGCTTTCTTCACCATTTGCTCTCTGGCAGGAGACTCGTTCCCACAGCTTTGGGTGACTTCTCTTAAATGCAGCTTCAACCAGCAGAGCTCGATTCATCTGTGATTCTCCATTCCAGATTTTGAGACAACCAAAACTTGTGAGTAAAAAGAACACTCTCCTGCCTTTATGGAATGATAATCGCTAGAAGAGAAAAGACACTGTCAAAAATAGACACATAAATAGATAAATCACAAAGGCAAAGGAAGTAATATATCAAAGCACAGGCTGCTGAACAACAACATGATGGAGGTGGTTGGGGTGGATGCAGACTGAGGTTGGCATAAGTGCTATCTTCAGGAAGTGACATTTTGAGTTGAACCCTGAAAAAGGAGTAGGGATGAGCCAATCAACAGCAGAGAGAAGAAGACCCAGTGCAGGCCAGGAACCATATGAACAAAGAGAAAAGAACAAAGAACAAACACATGGAACAGCTGAGTTCATTTGAGGATCTTGTATGCAAGTGTGGCCAGAGTGTGGTGAGGGAGGCAGATTACAATGAGATGGAGAGGATCCCAGCAACCAGACTTGGATCTTATAGACCAGGTAAAGAGTTTGTGATTTTACTGAAAGTACAGTAGAAAGCCAGGGACAAATCATAAGCAGGTACATCATTTTTTCGGTTTTTTAAAAAAATCATTCTGTCTACAGTATGAACTAATATAATTGGGTAGCAACAATGGAAGCAGGAAGATAACTGAGAGCCCTCTTCAAGGATGCAAAGAAGAATCCATGTTATTTTTTTAGCGCATGGTTTCAGATCACAACAGTAGAGACAGAGATAAGAATTTGAGACAAACACTGAAGGAGTAGTAACAGGTGTTGGAAGTGGCCTCTGTAGAGTTCAGGGGGAAGGTAAGTGGCAAAACTAAAGATGCTCCTCAGATTTCTGGTCTGAGCAGCTGGTGGATGCAGGTGGCAGGACACAGTGGGGATGCTTTAGAGGAGGAGCAAGCAGAGTAGTAGGAGAAACTCTTCTGTTTTGGACACATTAAGCTTCAGCCACCTCTAAGACATCAAAGTAGAATTGAGGGGCAGGTAATTGTATGTTACAATCTAGCAGAATAGAGTTCTGGCCAAGAATCATAAATTTGAAAGCCAGCAGTATGAAAAGAGTTTTGAAAATCATAGGAATGGGTAAGGACACAAAGGGAGAAAGTAGAGAGTGAAACAGAACAGGAACAAGGACGGGGCCAGGATAACGCCAACATTTACAGTTGAGGGAAAGGAGAGCCCTTTAGCAAGTCCAAGAAGGAGTGGCTAGAGAGGAATAAGGACAGTGGGGCATGTGAGTGAGTGACAAAGAGGGAAAGAGGGGGCAGGAAGCTGGAGCGAAAACTGCCGAGATTTAGTTACTTAAACGAACACTATACAAGGCTTACACATCAGGTTACGCGGCTGGTCGGAGCCCAGGAAGGTCTCTACTAGACACAGGCAGTGACGGTGCTGTGGCAATTCCTTCCAACTCCTTTATGTTTTGTAACTATTCCAGGTAACATTTTGCTCTAAACTCTAATTCTAAACACAGACATCCATCCTTCCATCCATCCTTCTATCCAAGTCCCAGGCTCCCTATTAAGGTGCAGGGCACACAAAGGTACACAAGAAAGAGCCAGCCTTCCACCCTTTTTCCTGTTGCTTTTCCATTTCTCTCCTTGCTGGGTTTTGTTTTCTGGCTCTGAGAGAATTATACAAACTTTGCTTCAGGCGGATATGATGATACCTATTCTGGAATTTGGTCTCGGCAAAACACCTCAGATCCCAGTCTGATTATGTAAAGTTAGTAGTAGTACTAATAGCAATGCCACGATCATAACAATCTTCCTTTTAATGAAGAGAAGGAATATTTCTAGCTTCCAAATCACCCATTTGTGTTTTTACAGCCTAGATTTCCTCTAAACCACTTAAGCCTTCTTCTCTGCAGTTAACTCAGTTTCTTTCAACATTTGCATTTTCTTTCAGCCTGTCAGCATGAAAAACTTTTATGTAGTGGTGCCTTAAAGGTCAGTGTAGTGCCGTCACAAAGACTGATGAGACTATTTTCTCAGAAGACGAGCATGTTGTGCTACACTTGATAGTGAGGCTCTTCCTTCCCATACCCTGTCCCAGCTTACCAGCCTCCCTGCATTGGCTGTCTCCCTCTATGACCTCTGTCACCACAAGAATCAGAAGGTTTCCCTTTCCTCAGGAGGTCCTTTCTTCCTGCTACCATTGGGACTTAACTTTTATATGTCATTTATTCATAAAATTTAGGATATTTCATTCACTCAAGTTTTCCTACATAGATTACATATTCCTAAATAGCCCTCTGTGGCCCAAGTTAGAAACAAGGTCCTTCACAGGACTGCCACCAGTCCTCCCTCAAATCTCCTGGTTAGAATTCCCCACTTTGCTTTCTTTTGTATTTTCCTAAGCTGTTTCAAAGTGCCTTGCATGCTGTTCTTTTGCTCTGGACCAGCTGAAGCATCCCAAGCTCTATGCTCTCTGCCCCTCATTCCAGCTATGCTCAGTCTAGCCCAGATCTTCACCACCCGAGATCATCCTTGCCCTTTCTTTCAGGCAGCATATCAGACACACTCAGGTTTTTTTGCATTCTTTTTCCTCAGCCCTGAGCCAACTCTATCAGTGAATTGCCTCGCCACCATTTTGGAAGTCGGTAGGGGCATAAATCTTCAGTAAATAGATAAGAGTCCATCTGCCTGTGCTTGCTGTGGCGGGTGATGAAGCAAGTGGGATTTAATTCCCAGCAAGTGAGAGCTGTTAACACCACAATGGCTCTACCAGAAGAAAAGTTGAGGGATGTCTTTCCGTGGGGGTCCTTCAAAATAAAATTAACCTGCCTCAGACGACTGAGGGGGACAGATGAGATGACTTGAAAATTTCTTCCGGTATTGTTTCTACTATTCATCTCACCCAGACTCTGCTCTCTGATTTTAAGAAAACAAGTGAGGTTGTGTTGTGATGGACTGTCCCCATCTTCCCTTGCTGTTTTCTGTTATTCTGATTTTATTGATGGGATGAGGTTGACTTCTTATAAACCCATCAAATGTTATCTGAAACATTCTTTAGAGTACATATTCAATCTAGGAACCTGACATCCTTTTATTTCTGTCCCTGAATGAAAATTATGCACTGATTTTTACATGTCACCATGTCTTAAATTTTCTGATTTTCTTTGCTTGTGTTCATCTTTCCAAGTTTTTTGTGCATGGTCACTTCTCTTAGGCATTGGAAGTCTCCTGAGAAATCATTAAAGTGCAGAATTTTATGCTGGAAATGTTATGACTCCAGAAGCATATTCTCCATAAAGTATAAAGAATTTAAAAGCCGAGGAAGACTCACTCACCCTCTTGCTTCACATAGAATCATGACATGAATCAGTATGGTACACACTACTTAAGAAATTCACTTGCTCCACAAACATTACCAAATACCCACTGTATGCTAAGTCCCACCGTAGAGAGGCTCCCAGAACTCTTGCATAGTGTTGGTGGCATAGCAATAAGTACACCTGACTTTTACCACCCTCTATAACAGAGGAGGAACCAAGTTCCAGGAAGAAAGACAAGAGCCTAACCTCTCCACTCAAAGAGACTAGACTTCTACCTTGCCCCATCATCATGGCCTATGTGACAGCTGCATGAGAGAATGCATTACCAACTCCCACTGAGTCTTGATTTCTTCTCTATGAAATGGGGTTGAATGTGAGACTGTTACAAGGCTTGGTGAGTGAGTGATCATAAAGTGTTCATCCAGTGTCCAGAGCACAATAAACAGCTATTGACTACTCCTGTTGAATTTAGCTGGTCTGTTTTGTTTAAGGTGTATCTCAGCAGAGAGGTATAATCAAAAGAAACATAATTTCCCCTATAAAAAGCTGTGGAACAAATGTCTTATCTGAAAGTGTCATACAGAGACAGAGACAGTATTGTATTACAGTAGTCTCTCCTTATTAGTGGTTTCGATTTTTGCAGCTCTAGTTACCTGAAGTCCAGCTTAGTCCGACAATATACAATGGAAAATTCCAGAAATAAGGAATTCCTGAGTTTTAAATTGCATGCAATTCTGAGTAGCATTATGAAATCATGAGCCCTCCTTCTCTGCCTCACCTTGGATGTCAATTCCCCAAGCAAAAGACACAGACTGGCAAAATGGATCAAGAAACAAAATCCAAAAGTATGTTGTACACAAGAAACACATTTAACCCGAAAAGAAATTCATAGACTAAAACATCAAAGGATGGAAAATATATTACATGCAGTGAGAATCTGAAAAAAAAGAGACAGATGTAGCTACCCTATCTTCATTTTTTTGGGGGGGGGCAGTACTGGGGATCGAACTCAGGACCCTGCACTTGCTAGGCAGGTGTTTATTCCACTGAGCTATATCCCCAGCCCCCAAGCTATATCCCCAGCCCCCCCTATCTTCAGACAAAGTGGAATTTAAGCCAAAATTGTTCAGAAGAGATAAATAAGGTCACTACATCTATTGTTTAAGGAAATAGTTCATCAGGAAAAGATAACAATTGTCAACATATATGCACCAAATACTGGCATACTCAACCTCATTAAACAAGTACTACTGGCCATAAAAGGTCAGATAAACATAAATACAACTATAGTGGGTGACTTCAATATCCTACTTTCACAAAGAGATAGATCTATTGGAGAAAAAATTAATGAAGAAATACTAAAGTTGAACAAAACCACCAAACAAAAAGACTTAATAGATATCTATGGTGTTCTACCTAAAAACAATAGAATACATATTCATCTCAGGAACACATGGAAATTTCTCCAAAATAGACCATCTATTAGCCAATAAAATAGACCTAAGTAAAGGCAAAAGAATAGAAATTATACCGTGGATATTATCAGATAATAGTGCAATGAAACTAGAAATCAATGGCAAAAGAAAACACAGAGATCATACAAATGCATGGAAATATACTTTTGAATAATCAATAGTTGCTACAACTAAACAATAAAGTTAGTACAATATACCAAAACCTATGGGTCACAAAGCAGTCCTAAGAGGGGAGTTTATAGCCATGAATGCCCATATCACAAAAACAGAATGGACCCAAATAAACAACCTAAAAATGCACCTCAAAGTCCTAGAAATACATGAACAATCAAAATCCAAAGCTAGTACAAGAAAGGAAATTATAAAAGTCAGTGTAGAAATAAATGAAATGGAGACTTAAAAAATACAAATAATCAATGATTTAAAATGGTGGCTCTTTGAAAAAATAAAATATGCAAACCCTTAGTCAACTTTACCAAAAAAAAAAAAAAAAGGGAAAGAGAAGACCAAAATCAATGCAATTGGAATTTAAAAGGATGAAATCACAATGGACACTGCCAAAATCCAGGAAAGTACTAGCAACTACTTGATAAACTTGTATGCCAATGAACTGGAGAATTCAGAAGAAATGGATAGATTACTAGATACACATGAATTACCAATGCTGAACCAAGAATACAGACATTCCTGGAATAGTCCAATAATAGGCAGTGGAATTAAAGTAGTAATAAAAAAATCCCTACCAACTGACATAAGCCCAGGTATGGAAGGATTCACTGCTGAATTCAACTAAAATCTCAGGGAAGACTAATAAAGCTCTTTAATAAAGTTGAAAGGGGAGGAGTATGTGCAAAGTCATTCCTGGAAGCTAGAATTACCCTGATCTCATAACAAGACAAGGACTTATCTGACAAAGAGATCTATAGGCCAATCTTTGAATAGGTGCAAAAATCCTCAACAGGATAAGGGCTACCTTAGCTACTTTTCTCATTGCAGGGACAAAATACTCAACACCCAAAGTTAAAGGGTGAAAGGTTTATTTAGCTCACAATTTGTAGAGATTTCAGCCCATAATCAGCTGGCTTCAAGACAGGGTGGCACATGGCAGAGGAGCAACAGTTCCTGGTAGCAGAAAACAGCAAAAGCAACAAGAGAGATGAGCTGAGAGGTAGACAAGCCTCTTTCAGCCCTTTTATCTTATTCAGATTGCTAGGATTAAGGTGGAGCCAGTCTAATCAGTAGACTGATCCAGCAATCACCCACCCTTAATCCCAGCATCCCCCCCCCTTTTTTTTTTTGGTACCGGGAGTTGAACTCAGGACCTTGTACTTGCCAGGCAAGGACACTTATGCCCCTGAGCCATATCCTCAACCTGAATTCCAGCACCTTTAATCCCAGCATTGCACTATCAATTAGTCACACACTCTAGATTCAACTACTTCTGAAAAACCTCCATGACTGATGAGGCTTTGGGAGGATATCTAGACACAAAACATAACACTGACAAACAGAATGCAACAAATCATCAAAAAGATGTTAAGTACATGTACCTGTGGGGGACCACCACAAAGTGTCTCTGAGTTGGATTTAATATTAACCTGCTGGTTTTCCATATTACTTGTGAGTTGTCTGAAGCTTAAGCACCTTGTCTGCCACCCCAACTAATTGTAAGGAGACTGTAGCTGCAGGCATCTCACCCCTGCTGTGAAGGCCTTCTGGAGATAACTGCATTTTTTTCAGTATTCCCCCTCCCTTGTTTGTAAATCTAATAAATATGGGTCACCCAGAGAAGTCTTGGGCTAATTCAGAGGATATTGAAGCTGGAAGAGAATTACTCCCTCCTGGGGCCCTTGAAGCCATTTTCATTGTCTCATTTATTTAAGCCTTCATCTGTCCACTTGCCTGGGAGATTGCCAGCCTGATCAGCTTGTAGTAACTTAGGGTTATTTAACCCAGTTTTTGATATTTTGGCGATATTATTTCGATGTGTACCTGCTCCCTAAAGTGAATGTAAGCATTATGTATTGCAAACAGGTTCTAATAAAAAATTAACAAGAAAAGATACTTGGAGACAGACTGAGCCAGAGAGCAAGAGAGAGCACATTCACATTTACATTTATTGTGATTGTCCCATTTTATTATTATTGTTAATAATATCCTACTGGGCCTAATTTATAAATTAAACTTCATCAGAGGTATGTATGTATACAAAAAAAATTGGGTTTTGTACTATCTGCAGTTTCAGGCATTCATTAGAGGGCTTAGAATGTATCCTCTGCTTATATTTGAGAGTCAGTAGGCTCCCCAAATTCTATTCACTCCTTTTTCTTCCTAAATGCCACCTCTTACGCATTGACTCCCCCTTCCACTTCAGTTAGTCCTCCCTAACCGAGTCACAGGGTTCACACGCTCCCCTTCACTCCCGAACCACCTCCAGCACTCCTCATTCCACCTTCCCGCAGTCAAGAAGCTTCCTACCAGAGCAGATTCCTGAGTTGTTCTTATACCATGCAAGGCATTTATCAGCATTTCTGAGGGCTACTCAGTCTGTTAGCTTGAGGGAAGTGATTTTTTTCCCCACTTGTATTTTTTAAAAATTTGGGTTTAAAGAGAAAAACTATAGGCGAATCTGAAAGGATTGAGGAGGAAACAGGAGAAAGTAGAAAGATGTTTTTCCACATCGGGGAAGGGAGAAGTAAGCATTTGTCCTTCTAAAGCAGAGAGGGATTAGTTGCTTGGCAGCTTAACTTGGAAGGAAAGAAGGGACATTAATTGCAAATATTTGAATGGTCGGTAGAGTCTGTGGGTCCTCTCTGTCATCACAGTGAAGGGAGGCTTTCTGCAAAAGCTACAGAACATAGTGGGGCACCCTAAACCTCTTCTGCTGGGAACTCAAAAAGTTTGCATCCCACACTGAAGCAGGAGACTCAGAAAAGCCATGTGTAGGGTCCCCTGACAATGCATCCTTCCCCTGCACCTCCAAGGCTGGCCAACATGGCCATAGTCATACAGCATCTCTGAAGACATGAAAAACACTAAAAGAGGGAGACTTCCGGGAAGAGGGCGATCAGGTGAGCAGCAGAGGTAATCTCTCTCAGAGACCAATCCTTTGTGCGTGGCTGCCCAGTCCGTGGATGCAAAATTCCAATTGATTGGGCTGCTCTCCGCGGCCTGAGCATTAAAGGGCTGGCTGACAGGCCACGCGGTGAGAAGTGGGCGGGTCCTGAAAGCTGGGCGCCCGAGAGATCGGTGAGACGCTTTGGCAGCAGCTCGGTTCAAATCGCGTACAGCTGAGAAAGCTAGTGCGGAGGGAAGAACGGCTTCAGCTCCTGAACCCGACCGGCTCAGAGGCGGCTGTAACCAGGATTTGTTGGAGGCAGCAGAGCAGAGGAAAGTCAGAGAACGCGCTACTGGGACAGACTGCGCCAATCTGGGCAGCAGTCCGAGATCCTGCTCAGAACCCCACCCCCGCAGCCGGCGCTGCGCGAACTGGAGCAACAGCAATCGGCGGGATTTCTGAGTCGGGAAAAAGCTCCATCCAGGGAGATACTTCTGAACGGCATTCCTGTCTGCACGATCACAGGGTGAGTTAAGTGGGCGCTCTAACCGCTTTTTCCTGAATCGGGAAGAAGCTCAGCCCAGCGAGTGACATCAAAGCAGATTTAAGGACTGCAGGATCTCCTGGGTGGGAAGAGCTAGCTAGGCGCCCCAACGGGATTTGTGAGGGGGAAAGGAGCTCCACCCAGGGAGGAACACCTGAGTGGCCTGTCTGCAAGAATCCTGGGGCGGCAAGCTGTTTATTCGCCCCGGCCAGGTCTTGGGGTAGGGAGTAGAAGCGGAAATCTCAGCAGACAGCTTAACGGACATTCTCCCAAAGAGAAGGAATCATTGGAGCAGCCTCTGCAGCAGACCTTTGCCTGCTGAACTGCCTGGGGAATTTATAGCTCCACATTTTGAATCTGATACCCAAAAATGGGAAAACAGAGGAACAAAATGCAGTCTCAAAACTCAACCCCACCCAGAACAAGTTTTGAATGTGAGGATACAGGGGAACCAGGAA